>CACRXK020009013.1:0-19857 GCA_902702795.2 Paramuricea clavata | reverse complement strand
TGGGCTAGATTATAGAATACCCGTCCATTTCTGATACTGTTTATTTTGGGGGGATACGGTGATACGCAGTGAATGAAATGACGTAATTATTCGAGTGTTTGGGTAAATATTAAGTTTCAATGATACGGGGATACGGTGATACGCAGTGAAGGAAATTACGTAATTATTCTAATGTTTCGGTATCAAAATAAACGGGGAATCGTTAATCAAATAATTAATCTATATTTTCAATAATAAAGGGTTATAAATATATTGTATTTCTCGTTCTTAATAAACCCCGCACAAAATATTACTCATATATTTTATTTCTCGTTCTCAATAAACCCCGCACAAAATATTACTCATATATTGTATTTCTCGTTCTCAATAAACCCCGCACAAAATATTACTCATATATTGTATTCCTCACGTTCTCAACTAAACCGCGCACAAAATATTACTCATATATTGTATTTCTCGTTCTCAATAAACCCCGCACAAAATATTACTCATATATTGTATTCCTCACGTTCTCAACTATAAAACCCCGCACAAAATATTACCCATATATTGTATTTCTCACGTTCTCAACTAAACCTCGCACAAAATATTACTCATATACTGTATTTCTCGTTCTCAATAAACCCCGCACAAAATATTGCTCATATATTGTATTTCTCACGTTCTCAACTAAACCCCACACAAAATATTACTCATTGTAGCCTATTTCTCGTTCTCAATAAACCCGGCCAGCACAAAATATTACTCGTATATTGTATTTCTCGTTCTCAATAAACCCCGCACAAAATATTACCCATTAGTATAAATTTTGCATATCAAATGAGCACAATTTGACCCCTAAACCCACAAAAAAATATTACTCATATATTGTATTTCTCGTTCTCAATAAACCCCGCACAAAATATTACTCATATATTGTATTCCTCACGTTCTCAACTAAACCGCGCACAAAATATTACTCATATATTGTATTTCTCGTTCTCAATAAACCCCGCACAAAATATTACTCATATATTGTATTTCTCGATCACGTTCTCAACTAAACCCCGCACAAAATATTACTCATTAGTATAAATTTTGCATATCAAATGAGCACGATTTGACTGCGTATCCCCGTATCATTGAAAAATAATAGTTACCCATTCTCCTTTTAAACTACTCGAATAATTACGTCATTTTAATGACTGCGTATCCCCGTATCATTGAAAAATGATAGTTACCCATTCTCCTTTTAAACTACTCAAATAATTACGTCATTTTAATGACTGCGTATCCCCGTATCCCCGTATCATTGAAAAATAATAGTTACCCATTCTCCTTTTAAACTACTCAAATAATACGTCATTTTAATGACTGCGTATCCCCGTATCACTGAAAAATAATAAGTTACCCATTCTCCTTTTAAACTACTCAAATAATTACGTCATTTTAATGACTGCGTATCCCCGTATCCCCGTATCATTGAAAAATAATAGTTACCCATTCTCCTTTTAAACTACTCGAATAATTACGTCATTTTAATGACTGCGTATCCCCGTACATCATTGAAAAATAATAGTTACCCATTCTCCTTTTAAACTACTCGAATAATTACGTCATTTTAATGACTGCGTATCCCCGTATATCATTGAAAAATAATAGTTAGTAACTATTATTTTTCAATGATAAACCCATTCTCCTCTTAAAGTACTCGAATAATTACGTCATTTTAATGACTGCGTATCCCGGTATCATTGAAAAATAATAGTTACCAATTCTCCTCTTAAACTACTCGAATAATTACGTCATTTTAATGACTGCGTATCCCCGTATATCATTGAAAAATAATAGTTAGTAACTATTATTTTTCAATGATAAACCCATTCTCCTCTTAAAGTACTCGAATAATTATGTCATTTTAATGACTGCGTATCCCCGTATCCCCCCAAAGCAAACACTATCAAAATTCAAAAGTGGCCGGGTATTTAGTATAATCGCTCCCATATAGTTAAAGAAGTAAATCATAGGAAACGATCAAAGAATTAAAAATTGAATGATCAAAAATTCCTAAATCATGGAGATAGCATATCGAAACAAAGCATACTCCATTAATTAAAAGACGCATGTGGGATTTGCAAAGGCGAACATATTCAAATGATCGACAATAACGTCTAAACAAGTAAACTACATGTAGATGAAAACTAAAAGAAGTAGGACGTTATAATGCCACCTCGCCGTGTACGAAGAAACACATGACATTGTAGGGTCGCGGTCGTCAGTAAGGAACTGTAAGTGCAGGTTGTTGTCAAATGTGTTCAGCTCAGTCAACATTGCTCTCTGCTTCAACATTACATTGCTCTCTTCCAGTGTCACTGATTCGTCAAAAGCAGATTTATAAGCCAACGGCAATAGGATCAGCATCCAATAAGAGTCACCAATTTTGCGTAGGTTGAGTCACGCCGGGTAGGGATAAAATGCTGAAACCGAATCGCGGAAACGGAAACTAAAAGCGGAAACTGAAATGGGGATAAAAGTCATAAATCGCTGAAATGGGGATAAAACGCTGAAATGGAGATAAAACGATGAAATGTGCATATATATTATACATGCTACGCAAAAAAGTGAGTTATTGACAAAAATGCATATGTGGATCATATGAACCTACGAAAAATATCTTTGTATGATTCAGTTAATGTGGACTTGCACCATAAGGCTGCTTTCCAGTAAAAGTTTCTTACGAAATTTATGTGTGATTTATGTTAATTTCTGCGCGCGTATGTCTCGCGTGACATCCGCGTTCGAACGTGTGGGAAAACAACATGGCCGCCAACTAAGAGTGGTATGTTGGACAATGATTCAATACTACATCACTTCCTTAATTCTTCCGTTTAATAAAAACTATATTAGTAGAAGCTTTTGAAATGAAATGAACTCGAACGTTTTGTACAACAAGACAATATGTTTTGTGCACGAAATGTTGGCATATTTATAATTCTTAGCGGACATGGACTCAAATTCAACTGTGTAACTTTTTCAAGAACTTGTCAAATTTGTACTCGATATTTACAGTAAGTGAATAAGATTAAGGCTTCTGTACTTAGGGCTATTTCTATTAAGGAACAGTCATGAAAATTCTCGTAATAATTTTGTGTATAATTCTGAATTTGACTTTATGTTTGTGTGAAAGTGATCAATGTAGCGAAACGAGCTGTGACTTGAAGAATTTATACAAGAACGACAAAAGGATTCGACTCAATGACGGCAATTATATTCCAATGTTTGGTCTAGGTGTGTGGAAGATTCCTAACGGCCTAGACACAATAAACATAGTCACTTGGGCTCTGAATTCCGGCTATCGGCAAATCGATACCGCGGCACGATACGGAAACGAAGAAAGCGTTGGTGAGGCTCTAAGCGCTTCAGAAATACCAAGAGAGGAAATTTATGTCACAACGAAGCTATAAGATGATAGCCATGGTTATAATGAAACACTAGAAGCATTTCACAAAAGTTTAAAACGTTTGGGGTTAGATTACATTGATTTGTATATATTGAAATTCCATGAATAACAAATACAAACATTCCTAAATCAGGAACTGCAATGTAAGCACGGCTGTAGATTATGCTTTTCAGAGAAAATGACAAAAGTCTAACAATTATCTCGTATATTGGTAATTTTCTATTCAAGTCGAAAACGTTCAGTTTGGTTATTTAAAAAAGGTATGCTTTGTTTTCTATATTGAGCTTTTCCACCATATAGATAAACCAAATGCAGGCAGTTTTTTAATTAAACATCTTAAACATTGGGAACGTATCAGCCAAAAAACTTTAACCTGTATGTCCATATTGTTGAAAACCATTGAAACTCTTGATGAAAGGTGTAAAACCGCATGACTAGTAGTAAATGGCGCCAGTAAATTAAATGATAATGAATGTAGGAAGATGTAGAATTACGTCAAACTGGACAAAGATTTGATAACTATAGTTAGGCTATGGCAAAGTTTGTTCACTCTACCAAAATATAGGCCAGAACAAGGATCAGGCCATGCCTAGTTTGCAATATAAAGACGGCTATAGATTATGTTTAATGTATTTTAGATATAACGATAATAGTCTAAGGTCCATTTTATATGTCGAATTTTGGTCGCGTCGAATGCAATTAAGACAATAGATAATGATATGATAAACCTCATTAAGCTTCATTATCTATATTGTTTGAATTGCATTCGACGCGACCGAAATTCGACGTATAAAACAGGCCTAAGTAATTAATACAGATTGATACTTTTCTATTGAAGTCGTAAACATTCAGTTTGGTTGTTTAACAAATGTATGCCGACATGTTTTTCTATACTTACTGTAGCTTATTCACTGGATAAACCAAAGAGGCTTCGTACAAGAGCCCCCTTAAAATCCAGTTTCCTTCGGAATCACGTAATCCGCGTGTACTTCATTTAGATGGGCATATAAATGAACATCATTTTCTTCCTCCCCAGGGCCAGGTCTTTTGAGAGCTGTATACGCTGACACTTCATTTTCCACGTCTTCATAATTCGCATCATCATTGTCAGGATTTTCATCAATTTCTTCGGAATTATTTTTGTCCTCGTTCTTAGTGTTCTCCGGGTTTGGCTTTGATGATTTGAGTCGACGTACTTGGTAGATTAAGTATGCAATAATCACGAATGACATGACCAGCACAATTGCTAACACTATTATTCCGGCAAGATATTTTTCAGAACCATCATCATTTTCCTCTTTGCCTGAAATTTGAAAGGATTAAGAATACTACGATGTAGTAAACAATGAGTGTGTGAGTTTTTTCAATTCCATACAACTGACTTGGTAACTTCTCTAGGAAACTAGCCACGCTGGCTAAGATGCACTTACAGATATAAACGTTTAAGAAAACTTTGGTCATTCTGTAAGAAAATATGTAGACTTATTAATTATTTAATAAGTAAGATATAAAGCATGAGAAACTGATCTGTATTCTTCTAAGTAATCGAAAAAATCAAAGCTAAAGTTTATCTAAATCAGGACGAAATCTGTATCCGATTTACAAATATTGCTTAGAGTTATTCCTTTCTTTTATTCATTACGTCTAATGCAAAGAGAACACTTACTTTCATTGGTAAATTTTCCTTTACTTTCACTGTAGTTTCCAGAACCAACTTTAGTACTTGCAAGAACACGAACATAATATTTGGTGGAGGCATTCAAACTTGCGATAACTAACATCCTTTCCTTTGCAGTTTGCTTTTCAAAGCAAGGTTTACTTTCTTCATGTGAGATACACACAGTATAACTGTCGATAATACCATTTCTTTTGTCTTTTTCAGGAGGTTCCCATGTGACAGATAATGATGATGAACATTCTACAGTCACTTTGACATTCAGTGGCGGACCTTCTGGAGCTAAAAATTGAATGAGATAATTCGGTAAGTTATTTCTTATAAAATTAAATAGTGTTTCGGTTAGAGGTGTATGAGGAAGGAGACAATACGCGCACTGGAACCAACTTAGCCATGATGTGCGAGAATATCACTATTGTGTGCGAGAGTTGTTGCAATAGACCTTATGCATAATGACGTCACAAGGCTTGATGCCCGCGAGGAATGCTGGTCTTAGTAATCATCGTGCGAGAAAATTGAACAATTTAAAATGGCCACTGTGGAAATTTTCCCAGGCGATGACTACTAAGACCAGCATTCCTCGCGGGCATCAAGCTTTGTGACGTCATTATACATAAGGTCTATTGCACATAGCCAACATGGTACCTTCCCTAGGAGAACCAGTCGCGCAGAGTAATGCTTACAACGTTTAAGAAAAGCTAGTTGGACAAAAATAAAACGAACATCAGACTAATCTTTCTTCAATGACATCGACGATCAAGGTCATAATCTGTAATAATCACAAATATTCTGTTACAGTTTCAAACCATTAAATATGGAACAATCTGTCAACCTATTTGAATGTGTAAAAGCACCTACTAATTTTGTAAGAAATTAAAGCAAACTTCACACTCTGCTGATTCACAAATAATCCAATGAATTGTATATCTTTTATCTATTTCACCTTCTTCTGATGTTGTGAACGAAGTAATAATCTCTTCACCAAAACCATGCTTATTTCCAACAGCTACAGATATTTTATATGTTGTGTATGATGTGAGATTGTGTATTTCGTATTCATTTTCGTTATAGTCGGTAATATTCTGGATGACAAAGTTCTCTTTCTTCAGTTTAAACCAAAATCCTGTACGATTTCCATCTCCTACGTTGTTAGGATCCGCCCAAGATATCCTAGCACTTCTTGCCTTGATGTTAGTGACCGTGAGGGTTGTAGGTTTATCTGGTAACAGGGCTAGAAAGAAAGGAATTATAGTAAAATAACATTTTCATCTCTGTGTGCCACGATACACGTGCTATAGACACATCAAAACACGACTGAGGGTATCGGAGATTTGAATAAAACATTCCTAAATGATTTGTGTGTAAAGGTGTAATGACAGTCAATTATTACATAATAATAGAAATAATTTAATTTGTTGATTTATATCCATTTGTTGATTAATAACTTACCAACTCCACAGATTTCGATTCTCATACACGGTTGACCAACATATGATAATGGTATAAACCGTAAAGCTCTTGTTATGCCTTCAGGAAAATCTTGTATGGCTGCATGATTGTAAGCATTTTTGTTTCCGGAGATCTAAAGACAATAGTAAAAGCAGAACTTTAAATAATAGATTTAATAATTGCAGGCGTATAAAATAAAGAAATATTTCTTTTCTTCAAGTTATACCGTTATATTCCGCTTCAAACTTATATATTAGCAAATGAGTATAAACTGAAAAATAATATATAGCAATTACCGTTTGGTTCCACGCTGATCTCCAATTTATCAAATCAACAGTGTAATTCAAGTTATATGTGGCCACCCACTTGGAACTGGTACTATCTCCAAATATTGCAACATAATACAAAACATAAAGTCTTCCAAAGTCCACTTGAAGATAATGTTTGCCATCCGAGACAGGAGCACACCAAGAACTGCCACTAGATATTCTTGCATCAGAGGGACTACGACTTTCTGAAGAAGCTGAGGCAATGAATGACGAATCTGGAAATCTTTGTTTGTCTCCCAACAATGGCCGTGGACAAATATGACCTAAAACATGGAGATTAAATGTTACGAATTTTGTTTTTATCTCTTTCATTCTTTATTTTCCTCCATGTCCCAAGCACCATGTTAAGTCCCATGCACCTCATCCTTTTTGTAAAAACTTACATTTTAAGTATGAGAACTTCGAACAACTTTGGGAAGAAGCGGTAACCGAACATTGAGATAATTTTTTATCACCATCACTACACACTATACTTCCAGAAAATATTACATCTTTCAAGTCCGATGGAGCAGCTTTTTGAAGCAGTGAGTGTGCTTCTTTGTAACCCAATTGACGACAAACAACATCCTTTGCGTTTCCTAAACTTTGCCAACAAGCATTCTTGATCCCACTGTCAGTTGTCATTTTTACAAAACCTTCATTTGGTAAAGATGAATATGACAAAGACACAGTATCAACTACAAAAGGAAAACAAGAAAAACGTTGATCAATTCTTCACAGTTTATTTGGCTTGCATGGCAACCTTTGAATTTCGCCAAAACTGTTAAATGGAACAATTTGGAAAGTTCATTTTTTTCGGCGATCTTTTAAACCTTAAGAAAAATATGTGCAGTGTGAAATAATAGATGATTCCAGCTGTAGACTAAATTTTGATCTAGGCAAGAAGAAGGCAATCACCACAGGTAGAAAGAGCATGTTAATTAGTAAAATTGCAAAGTTTGGCCGCCTGGGGCCGGTTGTATAAAACTCTTAATCACTTTTTAATCACTATTTTGTAGTTAAATAGTGATTAACTCTCAAATACGCGCTTCTTATTGGATGACGTTTCCACTAACTATAGTTAACTTTAATCACTTTTTTATACAACCGGCCCCAGAAGTTGTAAAACGCGAAAAATATAGTCCTGCGAAATCTGCAAATTTTGTATTAATTTGAATTACGCGCGGGAAAATGCACCACTTTTGGCCTTAATGTGGTGCATTTTCCCGCGCATAATACAAATTAATACAAAATTGAAATTTCGTAGGGCTATATTTTTCGCATTTTACAACATTTCGTGGCCAAACTATGCAAATTTACTAATTTTAACATGCTCTTTCTAGCTGTGGTAATGGATTTTGGTCTTCTTGCCTTGATCAAATTTAGTCTATAGCTGGAATCATCTATTGATCAACAAGTGAATGAGTAAATGTGCTGGTGGATTATGGTAAATTGATTTATGCCAATGAGTGTTCGCCATTGATTACTTTCGCATTTACAATAGATGTAGAAAGGATCAGATTTGACTTCTGCTATACTGTTACCATATTAATGAACAAAGGCGTGTAATCTACACGAATCATTTAAATGGCTATATTAAGCAGGTAAGTGACTGACAGGTAGCAGTAGTGGAAGTCAAATCTGAACCTCCCTATTGTCATTAGCAATGCATACCACAAAGATTATTAAATGAAGACGTCGCTGTATCATTACATTGATATTCAAAGTAAATATATTTTGTCAATCCAGGACATGGATCACCAGGAAACAACTTGTCATCCACAGTTATATTACACTCATGTTGACCATCACATTGTTTCTTAACAAGACATGTCACATCAACTTCACAACTATAATCATCACTCAAACCACATGTCTTTGTGGCCAGCAATCCACGGTACGATGCAGTCTTGACCACCATGTACTGATCTTTAGGACAGTTGGCATTCGTTACCATATTTCCATAGCACGTCACTGAACCTGGAACAGAACAAAAATTTATAAATGACGAGCACTAAATGACAATCTCAAGTAGGGCAAGAGATTTTGTTGAATGGCATAGATAGCGATGTATACAACATGCAAAACACCATTGCTGTACATGATATTCGTATTCAGAAATTCAGCATTATATGAAATATTTGGAACAACTCTAGAGTCTTGCTCGTGATTTACTTAACAAAGAAAATCTAATTATACGTGGAGTTCAACAAGGCTCTGTCTTCGGACCGCTACGTTTTATTTTCTTCATCGATGACATAAAATATATACAGTTTTTGCTTTTGCGGACAAAATTGAGGAGTCAGCAGTTCCCGAGGTAATTAAGTCATAATACTAGAAATACATGCATGCAGCAACCCCTCGCCTTTTTTAACAGATGAGGTATAGAAATTCCATTCAACATGAAGTACTCCATGTTCAAAATAGTAATAGTCGCTATGGTAACATGAAAATAATATGAGAAAATAATAGGAGATAATTTTTTACCAAAAGAATCGTTGATTTTCATAATTTGTTATTCAAGGGAATTCATGTAGTTTTATGTCACATGTGGCTTTCAATCGGCTAAATGTTAATGTAAAATGTAACGGTATTAAAGCGTTTCGAAACTTTGCCGTGGAACTGCAGGGGAAACTGAAACACTCGTTTTGTTGACAGTATAGTCAGTATAGTTTTCTCGAAAATACGGTAAAATATATTTGCTTTATATAAGCAAAACAAAAGCTAGTTTTTGAGTTATACTTTGGTGAAGCCATATCTGCTGTAGGTAACAGACCATTATAAACACGCATAAAAACACTATACGCTGTATTAATTGCCCTAAATAAACAATATTTAGAATCACTACATTTATACATTTTCATGTAAATACCAGCTTGCAGAAAATATATTATTTATTGAGTCAAATGGCATAAAAATTTCGCCGATATGAATGAAATCGAAAACACAAAGCAAGAACGGTATGAAATTTTTATACGATTAAATTTTATATTAAAAACATCGATCTGGTTCGTCTTTGACAAAATTCGTGTTTATCAGTTTATAACTTTATGCATGCCTTTCCCACTTTGTTTCACGGTTGACAGCCACTAATTCATGAAACTGCAGGATTTTTTCCAGTTAAATAGCGAAACACATCGCAGAAATATATTGTAAAATATCAAAATACATCTTTGCAAAATGAAAAACAATATTTTTAGAATTTTAGTACGAGCTATTACACGTGCATGCGCAATAACATCGAAGACCGTCCATCACATAATGGAGGACAATTTTGCACTTCGCTATGTTTTCAAACACCCGGGTGTAAATAGCCGGGCGGAATTAGTACCCTCGCACGGCGCTTCGCGCCGCCGGCTCGGGGACAAGTAGTTTACGTCTAGCCTCTAGGCTAGCTTAGCTGCAATGATGGGTGAGAAATTAACAATAAGTAAATATGAAATGCACACTGCAAAACTACAAATAAGAACAAGACATAAAACAAATTGACTGCATACAAATAAAAACAACTTACCAAAATTAAAACGTTTATCTTCAGCGTTGGTACAATTTGTCGTCAATCCTATGTAGAGATCTATTCCTCGGTTTGTAGCGAGTCCTTCATGTGTTTTAGGGACTGCACACCGCGTCTTTTTTTCAGGTATATAGTGTACAGATAAACCTCCCCAAGAGGTCTGGGTTATAGCATGTTCCTTTTCACGACAATTAGCTGAAGGATCTGTAGCAACGAACAAATACAACATAGGAAGACGGTAACCATAATAATCCCTATATGTTCCCTCGAAACATCCCTTTCTTTTCAAATTGAGCATTGCACTATTATTACGAAACCGAAACTCAGCAGCTGGATCCAGACAGTTATTGGAAAGTTCCACATAAGATAAGGTTCCCCAAGACTGGTTCGCCTGTAGTATTCCTGTGACACTAACACACATCCCTGTCTGCACATGTTTCACAAAGAAACAAGCAGCGCCTGAAACAAAACACAAAAATAAAAATAAGTAACAAAGTAAATAATGGACTCCCGTTGCGTGTCTGTGTGCTTGCGTTTATATGAAGTACCATGTAAATAGATGGTTTTTGATGGCACAGTATCTTTCACAGCTCATTTGTATGACTTGTATCACACCAGTATATTTCATTTGTCTAAACATGCATCAAGTTAATGCAAGTTAATTAACTAATCTGATTGGCTGTCCAGTCGCTGCTGTACATTGTTTATTACAAGCAATTATTCTGATCCATTCCCCAAAAATTTAACTCTACAGATGGTTCAAATAATGGCAATGAAGTTCAATACAATTTTTATGTTCAGTCTGCAGTGTAGTTTGGGCAGACTGTGATTATAGGGTTTCGGCACGCCTTTTTTGTAGATGTTGGATGTCGGATTGCATCGTTGTCGATATCGAAAACAATAGAATATTAATGAGGGAGATGGCCGCCGTGGAACTCCTCCGACCATTTAACTTTTGAGGGGTGATTTACTGCTGGCAGGGAATTTTTTTCTGGGATCGTTATGTGCAAGATTTTTTTCCCTATCCCATCACCATGTACGATTTTTTTTCACGCTCTTTTGCAGCATTTTTTTTTCAATAGCTTATACTATTTAGATTCTTTAATTATAGTTAAGACGCTAACCGGGATAATTTTTTCCCATATAACAGGCCCTTATATTACAGGTATTATTTCTATGTATGAAATTGTTATTAAATTCTACATATCCAATGATTCATTCAAGTATTATTATTGTTTGTTATAAATGATATTGTACAATATTCAGTGGCAAACTAGCCATGACAACTGCTCATGCTATGCTAACAAACCTGCATCTATTTGAATAATGCAAATCATTAAAAACTTGCATAGCATGACATGTAGACTTTCACAAAGTCCTTCGTCTTTGTTTAGAATGAAGGAATTTTTTCAAGGAAGTAATTTCTTGAAGAGTAAGGAATTTGCAGAAGTCAATAGAATTAGAATATTTAGCTGACCTTTGACTTTATGCAAGGTGTTTTCGTATACAAATTGCACTTTCCCTCCTGAACAGGTGTGTTAGGGGTGCTTTACGTGCTTGTGTGATGGAAGGTGGGGGAACACTTTCCTTGCGATAGTAACTTCTGGTTCTAAGGTATATTTTTTTATGATACGATGATATGAAGTGAAACTAATTACGTCATTATTGTAAATCCCTGTTATTTTGAAGGCCTGGGTAAGGTAAGTTTAGCTTAATGCTCCGTAAAGCGTCTTGTTTAAGCCTGGCGCACACGATGTGATTTTAGTCGGCCGATAAAATTCGTTTGACTAAAACTAACAAAATCGTTGTGTGTGCGGTGTCATTTTTAACCGATTTTTGTTGCTCGATTTTAATCGGACAACATCTAAACGTTTTTATATTATACAATTTTATCGGTGGAATTTTAAGTATAACCAATCAGATTTCATGCTGTGATCACGTGCTTGTATTTATTGGGCAACATGGCGGCTACAGTTTAGGGAACGTATTTTTTTCGTAATCGTGTGCGGAGTATACCGATGTATATCGGTATGTCAAACGATTTTTATCGGCCGACTAAAATCGCATCGTGTGCGCCAGGCTTTAGATTCATAATCATGCCACTTATTCATGATGATGGAGATTTGAGGTTATAGATTCAGCACGGAAGTGACTGCGTGTTTGAAAGCGCATGAAATATAAATGTATGTTATAAACGACAGAAAACGCACCTTGGAGTAGCACGAAAATCACAGTCAATATTACAAAATGAAAACACTTTGAAAACATCTTCTGTAATTGAGGAAGACCTTCAATTCAAGTACGCGTTATAAAAGCGGAACAAGAAATGAAGTAGAGCAATTACAGAAATATGCATTGAAACTCGACAGGAAATCGGTGGTGCTTTTCAGATCGCATGGATTAAATATCAAACATTCCTAATTGTTTCTTTGTTGTCTATGGTGGTTTAATATCACAGTATTTACGAAAGCTTAAATCTCATTCATCAAGCTAATGCAACATGCATCAAGATGATGCGTAATCTCGTTATATCTCAAAACTACTGAAACTACAGCCTTGATGTGAAGGATTCGATTAAACTCTACTGGCACTACTTTGCCAAACTCTGCCGTTGTGAAGTTAAATTCTTGAGGAATGGATCAGAATAACTGCTTGCAATAAACAATGTACATCAATACTAATAGAGTCCAGTCCGCGTTTTACTAATAGAGTGCAGTCCGCGTTTTACTAATACAGTCCAGTCCGCGTTTTACTAATACAGTCCAGTCCGCGTTTTACCATAATGCCACACGGCTGTTGTCTCTTTCTCGACTTAAGGCCGTTTTCCACTAGGCGAATTTTTTCGCGCGACGCGATTTTTATCGCGCGAACAGTCCACGCGATTAAGTTGCAATCTCCACAGCGAGCGGCCAATAAGCGAGCGCGAACAAGCGACAAAGTAACAAAACAAGTAAACAGGAAATGGTTGCCTTCAATATACGATGGTTTTTAAGGCGCAAAATACTTACTTTGTTGCTTTTAAGAAAGAGAAGGCAGCGCTTAAAATATAGGAAGAGATTCTGGGTGAGGAAAATATACGAAGAACGACAGGCGAAGGGCGAATATCACATTCTTGTGAAGGAATTGATGCTTGGCGACCCGGAATATTTCTTTCGGCTCTTTAGGATGTCGCCCGGCACTTTTGAGCTGCTATTGACCTGGGTCGCTCCTTTAATAATAAAAAAGTCCACCAGAATGCGAGAACCAATTTCTCCAGACGAAAGGCTCTCAGTTACTTTGAGATATCTAGTCACGGGTGATGCTCACACTACAATTGCGGCGAGCTATCGTATAAGTCCTACGACGGTGGGGCGAATTGTGCAGGAAACTTGTGATGCATTGTGGAACGCTCTTTCCGAGCAAGGATTTTTGCGTGTCCCTTGCAATACCAATGACTGGAAAAGAATTGCAAACGATTTTGGACAGATATGGAATTTCCCTCATGCACTCGGGGCTTTGGATGGAAAGCATGTTGTGATGCAAGCACCAGCACGTTCAGGCTCAATTTTTTTTAACTATAAAAAAACTCACAGTATTGTGTTGCTTGCTGTTTGTAATGCTCGGTATGAATTTACATTGGTGGACATAGGAGACACTGGTAGGCAAGCTGACGGCAGCGTATACACAAACAGTTACCTTGGCCGAGCAATTCAAAATGATTTGCTCAATTTCCCTCAACCAGAGGCCTTGGAAAGTTGCCCAAGCAAACCATTCCCATATGCTTTCTTAGCAGATGATGCTTTTGGTCTTAAACCAAACCTCATGAAACCTTACCCCAACCAGTATTTACCTCTAGATGAGAGAATTATTAATTATCGACTGTCAAGAGCACGGAGAGTATTTGAAAATGCATTCGGTATTGCAACAACTCGTCATTTAGAGTTTTTCGCAGGCCAATCATTGCAACAGAGCAAAAAGGTCGTCCTTATCACCAAAGCAGTTGTGGCTCTGCATAATTTTCTTATGAGCCTTACTCTAAGTCAAAGGAGCAACTCATACAATTATTGCCCGGCAAATTATGTGGATCAAGAAAATCCATGTGGTACAATTCCAGGTGAGTGGAGAAACCATGACAGTTCAGATGGCTTAATACCTATTGCTCGAACTGGGTCAAATAATTATTCAAGAACTGCAAAGCAAGTGAGAGACGACTTCAAAGACTATTTCATGAATGAAGGAGCAGTAGACTGGCAATGGGCAACTGTGACAAGAACATGAAATTCTTGAGACAACTGATATTAATAAATTGCATGCAGACTTATTAAAGTACCTATGTCATGATTTGGGATTTTAAAAATGTTTTATCTTTGGTATATTTTATGAAGAAATGCAATATATCTTTATAAGAAAATATACCATCTTCATAGAATTATCAGTCACCAAAGTTACCAGATATGACATCAAATCGGGAATTTTATACGCTAGAAACAAAAGAAATCTAACTTGCAATTCCCTGTTTGATGTCATATCCGGTAACTTTGAGGCCTGATAATCCTGTGAAGATGGAATATTTTCTATTAAAGATATATTGCATTTCTTCATAAAACATACCAACGATTGCAAATAATAATTTACACAAATCATGACATAGGCTTTAAATTGTTATTTATATTTTGAAAACTGATCTTGAATAATGTTATTGATATTTTATTGTAATTTAAAAATGAAAATTAAAGCCCAGCAAATGACTTTCAGACAAGACATAACAAAATATAAAATTTATTGGGTAACGTTTCGTTGTATTGTTCACAACATCTTCAGAGCAATTAAACTTATTTACAAGCGTGTATTATATATATACAAATAGTTTCAAACGGTTACAGTATTCAAATAAGCGAATAAGAGGAAGGATGAAAAACAACCTGTCATTAAAAGCAATAGTATTAGTAAATTAAAGAAATAATGGTTAGTAATTAGAGACCTAGCAAAGCATTAAAAAAGGTCAAGAGGAGTTGACCTAATGTTAGCATTTAAAGTAGGATTAAGCTTGGATATGAAAAGGCTTTCGCGAATGAGTAAATCTGCTTCAGAACTAGCAGTGGAAAGGTGATTTTAAAATCAGAGGGTGAAATTTGATGTTTAGTGGTATGGATATGAGCGAGTATGCCTGACATGGTTGAAACAGAACGTTTCTTTCCAGTCAAAGGTGAAACACCCATGTGTTCAGAGATACGCGTGTGTATGTGTCGGCGAGTTTGACCAATATACAATGCACTACAGCATTGACACTTATACAAATACACCACATGTGATCTCAGTTCACCGGGAATTTTGTCCTTAAATGGAAAGAAATTGGAAAGACGGAAAGAAGGACGAAAGACGACACGTAAAGAAATGTGTGGATAGGCAGAAGAAAGAAATTTCTGAAGTTGTGATCGAATTTGCAAACCATGATGACCAGTGAAAGGAAGACAAAAATATATAACCTTTTTCGAGCAAGTATGAACTTTATCACGAGAATTATACATTTTATCAAGAAATGATTTGATACAACTATCCACAAGTGTTGCAGGATAACCATTAAGAGAGAAGGTTTTCTTGAATTTTCCATTTCCGAATGGAAAAATACATAAGAAGAGCAAATGTTGAAATAACGAGAGATAAGTGAGAAAAGTAAACCTTTTTTGTACAGCATTGGAATAAAACTGTCAAAATTGGTAAACAATCCCGTGGAAGTAGATTTATGATGAACCGTGGTAGCGAAAGAACCGTTAGAACGAATGACTTTGACGTCTAGAAAAGGAAGGCACGAATTACTTTCAAGCTCATGAGTAAATTGAATGTTGGGGTGTTTCGAGTTGAGATAGGAAAGGAGTAACATGGTCGCGTGATGTGAAAATAAGAAAACAATCATCAACATACCGACGGTAGAATATAGGCTTAAAAACAGAAGGGCAGTCAGCTAACCAGGATTTTTCATGAAAAGATAGGAATATGTTAGCAAACAATGGGCCTAAGGGTGAACCCATTGCTACACCATCAACCTGCTTGTATAGAACACCGTCAAATAAAAAATGGCAATTTTTCACAGAAAGATTCAAGAGTTCTCTAAATTGATCGCGAGAGATAGCATGATAGTGTGTGGCACTAGCAAAGCATTTATTAATGATTATATCAATAGTTTCATCTAATGGTATGTTAGTAAAGAGAGACTTAACGTCAAAACTGGCCATTATGACATCATTAGTATTAATTTTTAACTCACGTAATTCCTTAACAAATGTAAAGGTGTCATTAATTGTAAAAGTGTTAGTAGAGAAGGGACGGAGAAGTGGAACAAGAAATTTAGCAAGTTTGTAGGAGTGAGTACCTATAGCAGAGATTATAGGTCTAAGTGGGAAATTAGGCTTATGGACTTTAGGTAAACCATACATAATACCTGGTCGCGAGCCAATAGGATTAAGTTCTTTACTTAAATGTTCAGAAATTATTTCGTTAGATTTAAGTTCGTTTATGAGAGTTCGGACAGCGTCTTCACGGCGAGTGGTTTCTATTTAAATATTTGAAACCACTCGCCGTGAAGACGCTGTCCGAACTCTCATAAACGAACTTAAATCTAACGAAATAATTTCTGAACATTTAAGTAAAGAACTTAATCCTATTGGCTCGCGACCAGGTATTATGTATGGTTTAATCCATAAGCCTAATTTCCCACTTAGACCTATAATCTCTGCTATAGGTACTCACTCCTACAAACTTGCTAAATTTCTTGTTCCACTTCTCCGTCCCTTCTCTACTAACACTTTTACAATTAATGACACCTTTACATTTGTTAAGGAATTACGTGAGTTAAAAATTAATACTAATGATGTCATAATGGCCAGTTTTGACGTTAAGTCTCTCTTTACTAACATACCATTAGATGAAACTAT
Source organism: Paramuricea clavata (assembly GCA_902702795.2). NCBI lineage: Eukaryota > Metazoa > Cnidaria > Anthozoa > Malacalcyonacea > Plexauridae > Paramuricea > Paramuricea clavata. The sequence goes on along the minus strand of CACRXK020009013.1, from coordinate 2,561 downwards.
TGATATAATCATTAATAAATGCTTTGCTAGTGCCACACACTATCATGCTATCTCTCGCGATCAATTTAGAGAACTCTTGAATCTTTCTGTGAAAAATTGCCATTTTTTATTTGACGGTGTTCTATACAAGCAGGTTGATGGTGTAGCAATGGGTTCACCCTTAGGCCCATTGTTTGCTAACATATTCCTATCTTTTCATGAAAAATCCTGGTTAGCTGACTGCCCTTCTGTTTTTAAGCCTATATTCTACCGTCGGTATGTTGATGATTGTTTTCTTATTTTCACATCACGCGACCATGTTACTCCTTTCCTATCTCAACTCGAAACACCCCAACATTCAATTTACTCATGAGCTTGAAAGTAATTCGTGCCTTCCTTTTCTAGACGTCAAAGTCATTCGTTCTAACGGTTCTTTCGCTACCACGGGATTGTTTACCAATTTTGACAGTTTTATTCCAATGCTGTACAAAAAAGGTTTACTTTTCTCACTTATCTCTCGTTATTTCAACGTTTGCTCTTCTTATGTATTTTTCCATTCGGAAATGGAAAAATTCAAGAAAACCTTCTCTCTTAATGGTTATCCTGCAACACCTCAATGTGGGGGGGGGGGGCCTATATTAAATGGAATGGCCCAATACTGCATATTGACAAACCCATAATTTGTTTACTGTATTGGTCATTGTAAATCCGACCAAGCCCAATTTCCAGCATATTGTCATGAACTGGATCACGAGTTTGTTCCTGTTCACCTTCAGATTCATCTCTAGTCTCAAACTCCTAAACCCAAACTCTTCCAAAACAAGATCCTGCTTGCTTTCTCCATCACTGCCATTGCTCCTCTGGTCTATATGTGTAGCTGCTCCAAAGAGTGTTCAGTAGACCTGGCAATGCTGGCATGACTCTTCCATAATACATCTGCTGTGATTCCACTCTATTTATCCTTTTCTTGCCTTTTTTGCTCAAGTTGTGTTTATTAATGTACTTTACTACTTGTCCAATTCTTGAAAGATGGTCATAATATCGACAACACCCGAAGTTTATCCAACCGGATTCCGAACATGAATCGATAAAAACAACATGGCTGAAGAAAACGAATTTGAAAGCTTTCTGAAGTCGTGATTTTTTTCTGTGTTGGTGTAATTATAGTGAAGTCGGTTATTAATCTGGCTTAGGGGTATTTGGAAAGATTTAAGGATACTGGTTTCAACGATATTGAGCTTATTAAATCACTAGAATCGGGGGAACAGAGGCAGATGTTTCACCTGATCGACCTGATGGGTTTTATCGGCAAAACTCGGGCATCTGCTGAAGTTTAAGAAGGCTCTGGCTACATATTCTCGCAATCCTGACAATCCAGCAACACAACGAATTGAAATAGTGTTCAAAACCCTGTAGCTCAGAAGAAGGTTCACAGAAGTATGATTATTACTCATTGTTGTGTTCTGTGCGTTCCCATGTCTAAAATGGCTAGTATGTATCCAAAATCCAATGTGTTACTTGCAACTTTAGCCTCAGGGATCTGAATCATTTTCATGATATCTTTCCAGTAAAGAACTACATCAGTATATGTGAATGCAACTACCACCAAGATTTATTTCAGCTAGAGGATGTGTGGACTGTGCAAGAGCCAAAGAGCAGTAGACCACATTAAAACCACTATCAACAAAATTAATAAGGACAGAGGTAAACTATTATTAAATCGCAAGAAAGAACTGTATGGGGACAACCTAGAGCCCAAGAAGTGGGCAAGCAATGAAATTGCTTTTGTTCAAGCTATGACAGCCCAGACAGGTGAAATGCTGAAGGAATCGGAGGAAATTGCTAAATAATGATATTGAACACATAAACAATCAGTTAAGGAAAAGGTTGGATGCTGCCTCTGTCGACAACTATGAGAAAAAGAGAAAAATGAAGAGAGCCAAAGAATAAAAATCAAAGGCAAAAACGAAAAGGAGCATTGTGGCTGCCAGATGTGAAGTAGACCTTGAAAGTGACATGTCAAGTGATGATATGCCAATTGACATTTTAGATGATTAAACTGTTTTTATTGTTTTTATAGGGTCTATAAAAATTAGTCTACTTTCATATTAAATAAATAAATAAATGCTGCCAATTTTTTTTTACCCAACCTTTAAGAGCTATAAAAATTTTTTTACCCAACCCATGATGTCTTAGAATTTTCAGTTGCCCAACCATTTTCTCTTCGGCCCCAACCCCGGGTGTAAATAATGACCGGTCCCTAAGAGAGTTTGGCAAATACAACGGCAGCGTTCTTATATCAACAATAGCATTTTTACTCTGAGACAAAGGCGACTATAATTTATATTCTTGAGCATTCTAGTACGCCGTAGTTGTTCAAACTCAAGTCGTTGCGGTGTTTATGTGAATTCACTTACTATTACTACTTCAGGGAATTTCAAGGTAGTTTGAAAGAAAGACAAGTGCTTTTAAAGGTAGGTTACAGTCGCATCTGCGCATGTGCTGGACATTTGTTTATGTGGGGACACACAGGAAGTTGTCATCCTCTGTTTGTGCTCGGTCCAGTCTCATTTCTGGCAATA
>CACRXK020009012.1:0-19857 GCA_902702795.2 Paramuricea clavata | reverse complement strand
CTTTTGACATTGCTATATTATAAAAAAAAATATAAAACATTTTTCCGTATTGATATATAGTTATATCAACACGGAAAATGTTTTATATTTGTTAAATACAGTTATCCTTGATTTGGTTTTGTGCTTCAAACTTTGGTCGAATAATTCATTATTCGGCCACCAAAAGTCAAGTTTTATTTGTGCATGTAAATGCAAGTCATTGTTACAATCCACTGTAAACCAAATACCGAAATGACAGATAGATAGATAATCCGTTTAATGAAATCATCAAAGCTGAATTAAATGATTTATATACAAGCATTTTTACAACTATTTGCAAAACTATTAAACATTCCATAAAATGAATTATCTCTAAGCTATAAGTATGTACGGCATTGAAATACCAACCGTTACAAATTTATAAATTTATTAAATTTGATATTATGAATGTATCTCTAAATCTATTGGTTCGGTATTTTGGGATATTAATAAGTTTATCATTCCTAAAATTATATTTGGATGTTCACTTTAGGTGGTAGTAAGTTACGAAGTTTGTGTTCTTCATCGTTTAAAATTGAAGCGAAGGGTTTATTACATAGATCACCCCTTCGTACGTATAAAGTCTTTAGACCTAACATGTCTAGAGCGTCCTGATAGGATAGTTCAGGGTAAATAATACGTAGCGCTCTCTTTTGAATCCTTTCGATTACATCCGACAGATGTTGTGGCAAACCATAATGGAAGACCTGACATGCATATTCAAGTATCGACCTTACTGAAGCGACATAAAAGCACTTCAGATCACCAGCGTCAAGTCCAAATCTTTCAAGCTGTTTCAACAAATAGATTCGCTTCGATGCCTTATTAACTATTTTGTCCACATGTTCGTTCCATTTTAAATCCCTTGTAATAGATAAACCAAGGATCGACAATTTCTCCGCTCGGTGCATGGGAGCTAAGTTAGATTGATTCCGTTTAAAGACACTACGAATTGATACATTCATACATTCATAATATCAAGTTTAATAAATTTGTAAATTTGTAACGGTTGGTATTTCAATGCCGTACATAGTAATAGCTTAGAGATAATTTTTTAGAATGTTTAGTAATTTTGTAAATAGTTGGAAAAATGCTTGTATATAAATCATGTAATTCAGCTCTATGGCTGCTAGATGATTTCATTAATTAAATGGATTATCTATCTATCTATCTATCTATCTATCTATCTATCTATCTATCTATCTATCTATCTATCTAAACCATTTGCCATGGTAGTAAACCATTTGCCGTGGTAGTAAGTTACCGACCACCTGAAAGCGATCCGGATATGTATTTTGATCATATGACTAGTATTTTTAATCTACTTGACAATGAACAAAGAGAAACATATTTATTTGGAGATTTAAATTGTGATCTGCTTTCCGAAAGGAGGAGTCGACCCATAACGTTATTAAACTCATTTTCAGAATTATTTCAGCTTGAACAACTTATCAAAGAGCCCACCAGGTTTAATGAAAATAGCCAAACCTTAATTGACGTGATTCTTACAAACACCCCAGAAAGAGTCGTTACATCAGGTGTTCTACATTTGGGTATAAGCGATCATAGTTTGGTTTACGTTGTGCGCAAAGTCGCTATCAAAACTAAGAGCAGGCATCGCGTTGTCAATATTAGATCCATGAAAAACTTCAACGTTGATAGATTCAAAAATGAATTAACCAGTTTACCATGGTCACTTGTTGATAATCTTGAAAATGCAAATGACCGATGGGAATTGTGGAAATCGATGTTTATGAATGTTGTTGATAATCACGCTCCATTAAAACGTAAGCGGCTTAGAAATAAAAAAGTCCCTGGATGAATGCAAATCTAAAACAATTATTTTTGCAAAGAGACAAACTTAAGAAATTAGCGGTGGTGTCAAAAAATCCAGCTGACTGAAAAAAATTCAAAGATGCGAGAAATACGTGCAATAATAAAATTAGACAAGCAAAAACCGATTATTACCATCAATATTTTAAAACAAATTCGGGAAATCCAAAAGAAATTTGGAAATCAATCAATGAGCTAATGTCTCGTAATGCTAAGTCAGACGACATCTCTCATCTTACGTGCAATGATAGAGTGATCAGTGACTCAGCTGACGTAACATAGTGTTTTAATAATCATTTTGCAGAAATTGGGTTGAAATTGAGACTTGATGAACCGGATGAATTAAATAATTGCGTGGTATGTTTTGGTCATTATTTAAAACAAGCGGATACGGTTTTCACGTTAGATTTGACAACACCAAGTGCTGTTTTTAAGTTACTCTCTTCATTGCAGGAAGGAAAAGCAATGGGTCTTGATGAGATTCCGGCTAAATTGTTAAAATGCGCCGCGTCAGTGATATCAGACTCATTATGCAACTTATTTAACTGCTCAATAGCAACTGGTGTATTTCCAGATGATTGGAAAATTGCAAAAGTTAAGCCACTTCATAAAGGAGATGCAAAAGATCTTTTAAATAACTACAGACCAATTTCTGTTCTAAGTGCTGTGAGCAAAATCTTTGAACGAATCGTTTATGACCAGTTGTAAGCATACCTTAATGAAAATGGCCTTATTTATGATAAACAGTTTGGATTTAGGCCAGTTCACTCCACCACAAGCGCACTTTTGGACGCAACTACAGAATGGCTAAGCAATATGGATAAAGGTCAATTGAATTCTGTAGTGTTTCTTGATTTGGCCAAGGCATTTGATACGGTGGATCATGAGATTTTGTTGAGCGAACTTCAGATTTATGGAGTTGATTCAATGAGTCTCAATTGGTTTAAATCGTATCTATTTGACCGAAAACAAAAATGTAATGTAAATGGTCTAGTATCGAGTGAGCGCTCGTTGGTATGTGGGGTACCTCAAGGATCTATTTTTGGTCCTTTGCTATTTTTTGTTTACATTAATGACCTTCCTTCTTGTCTGCAACATTCTACAGCACGAATGTATGCGGATGATACAAATATAACTACAACTGGAAAGTCGATAAAGGAAATAGCATCTGGAGCCAATACAGATCTTGAAAATATTCGCATATGGCTCAAAGCAAATAAACTTACCCTGAATGTTACCAAAACGGAGTATATGTTCATTGCGTCTGACAGTAATCTTGACAAACTGCAGTAATCTGCAGTAATCTTGACAATCATACCATATTTAGTTTTGGATGGAAATCCCATAAGAAGAGTTAAAGTATCAAAATCACTAGGGATATTTATTGACGAAAGATTGTCATGGAGAGATCATATTGATAAAATCTCTAAGACCATATGCTCCGGAATTTCCGGTCTTCGGCAAGTGAGAGAGTTTGTTACCCTTTCAACATTACTTACAATATATAATTCACTAATTCAACCAATATTTGACTATTGTGATGTTGTTTTTGATAACATGTCAATCACACTTGCTCAACGACTCCAAAAACTGCAAAATCGTTCAGCTAGAGTTATCACTTGTCAGGGTTATGAAGTAAGATCTAATGATATTAGAAGTCAATTGTAATGGAAAACACTTTCCGAAATAAGGAATAGTCATAAACTCATAATCATGTATAAAATATTAAATAATATGGCTCCTGTTTACTTACGTGACCATTTTAAAATGTCTTTCACAGACCAAGCATATTCTCTTAGAAATAGAAAACTATGTCTAATTTTGCCAAGAGCACAAACAGAATTCCTAAAGAAAGGTTTTGCCTTTTCTGGAGGAAAAGTTTGGAACGAACTACCAGAATTAGTAAAATGTAGCAATAGTTTACAAATCTTCAAAAAAATTGTCTCATCTCATGCCTAAAATTGTATAAAGCTATTTTTAATATAATGTCGGCCCTCTTGTAAAGCAGTGGTATCACTGAAGAGTTCACCGAATTTAAATAAAGATTTCGCTGTCTGTCTGTCTGTCCGTCTGTCTGTCTGTCTGTCTGTCTGTCTGTCTGTCTGTCTGTCTGTCTGTCTGTCTGTCTGTCTGTCTGTCTGTCTGTGTCTGTGTCTGTGTCTGTGTCTGTGTCTGTGTCTGTGTCTGTGTCTGTGTCTGTGTCTGTGTCTGTGGCTGTGGCTGTGGCTGTGGCTGTCTGTGGCTGTGGCTGTCTGTCTGTCCGTCTGTATGTCTGTCATTGAGCTGGAATTGAGTATCTATCTATCATTCAGCTGGAATTTATTTCTTTGAGACCAATCAACCAAAAGAAACTGTTATCTCTTGCAAAGAACTGTTATCTGCGTGATCAACGATGTATTCTAAGACATTAGTGTCATCCGCGTATTTCATCATATCCCCATCAAATTGTTCGTTGGAAATTACAAGGTCGTCGACCATAACTAGAAAAAGCCATGGACCGAGCTTGGTTCCTTGCGGGACACCAGCATTAACAGGTTTCCAATTAGAGAAAAGATTCGAGGAAAGCTTTACCCTCTGTGATCTTCCTCTCAAAAAATCTGAGATCCAATTTAAAGTTGATGGTATAAGACTTAGTTCTAAAAGTCTCGCATAGAGAATATTATGATCTATAAGATCAAAAGCTTTCCGATAATCTGTAACCAGTGATCGCACACATCCGCCCTCTTTGTCTACTGTCTCCGACCAACAATGGATTAAGGCGATTAATGCCAACGTAGTATTAGAACCCGGTATGAAACCAAATTCCTTACAATCCAGGCAATCCATAAGTGCTGGTTTTAGATCGTATTTTATAATGGCATCTTCGGCAATTTTACAGAGTGATCAGGTACGGGATATACTGTAGGTCTAAGGTCTTTATTAACATCAATTACTTGTTTATTTTTCGGTGTTGGGCAGATATTGGCCAATTTCCAGCAACCAGGCACTTGCCTCTCTTTAAAGGACGCATTTATTATTGTTGATACAGGCATTAATTGCTAGGATAACTGCAAACTTCTGAGGGAGCCAATTGGGCAAGCAATCAGGGCCACTGGATTTTCCGGCTAAATGTTTTCCGGCTAATTACGAAGATATTACTCGTTGACTTCCTTGATAACCACAGAGATGTTTCACCTCCTTCCACCAAACTTTAGGTTTTTGTTGTGTTTAAGTTCTTTCAACTTAGCTTCATAATATAATTTACGGCAGTTTTTCCTACATCGATTTACTTTACTCCGCAACTGTTTATACAAAGTATGGTAATTTGTGCAAAGGCTTTCTGTCTTTAATCAAACGTTTCAAGTTGCTGTTCATCCAGCGTTGATCATTTTGGCAAATCTTCATAGCCTTCAATGTTGTACAAGAGTATCTAGTCCATAATTTATAACATTGGTGAAGTTACTCAAGTTTTGCGGTTCACAAGACTGGTTTGAATTAGCTACTAAGTTCCATGGAACTTCATATAAAAATCTTCCAAGACGATGAATGCTGCTGGGTCTCTTGTCACGCACATAAATTGTTTTCTTGGGATGGCTACCATGGTTTCTTTCTTTGGATAAGGCGACAACAGTAAGATGATCCGACAAGCCTGGTGGGGGTGGGGGGGGGGGGGTACTTAACGGCTGCTCATAAGAATCGGACAAATTCGTTAGAATTAGATCTAGTTTACTCGATCCTCTTGTATTAAATTTTACAATTTGCTTTAGCTGAAATTAACGGGAAATATGCATGTCGTATAGGCAGCTTATTAATGAAAGTCTCCAGCCAGGATTAAGTCACAATTAGGATATCTACTTTCCAGTAGCTCGAGGGATGATTGATTGCTGTCAAGTAATCAAGCATATTTGTCTTATTTGCACTGGGAGGATGCTATAAAACCGCTACAACAAGTACAGAAAAACCTCTTGCTAACCTATGTGGATTGATCTTGATCCACAAAACTGCACATTCATCTTCATTCGGTATATCAGAGATAACGTTCGCTACATAGGAATCTTTTGTATATATACACACCCCGCCATACCCTTTTTCTGTTGTATCTCGTTGAAAGACTCTATAGCCATCGATCTCAATTACTTCGTCGGGTACTCAGTTTTTCAGCCACGTTTCACTGATAAAAACTATATCTTCGTTATTTTCCTTTATTCCATGTTCTAGTTCATCCATTTTAGGGATTAATGACATCACATTTGTTAGTACAATTTTCGGAACAAATTCCCCACTAGGGTCGGTTTGAGGGAGATTCAAAGAATCCCTTTGTATGCCGTCGATTTTAATTATAATGCAATTCTCCAAATTCACCCCTCTATTAATCGTTGTGCATTTGCGAGATTGGGAAAAAATAACGGGAATTGGTTTGTGTAGCAATTGGGTTGATGTTTGATAAGGGTTCTGTGTGACACTTTTAATTGATTCCGTATTTGTTTTCGAGAGATTCCTATCTAATAATAAAAATTGAAAAAGTTCAATTGTCGTAACTAACTATAAGCTCAGAAAACCTAACAAACACATCACAAGTATGTTATTTGTCTTAGCAAATAACTGGGTTAACTAACGATTCAATTATCTCCCTTCATTTTAAAACGTAAAGTAACAGCCAATTATAAATTATTGAACTGTGATTATATTGATCAAAATAAGTCCAATTTCTTATTTTTCCAGCAATTATTGATCAGGTTTTGACAGGCGATCAAGGCTGTGGGGGTATCCTAAGAAGCTGGATTCAAAACGAATATACGACAACGAAGGATGATCAGCTTGTGAATCTCAAAAAGTTATGTGAGAGAGCTGTATTTGTTGAAAAACCCAGCCGTTTCAAGCAGTTTATTGCAGACATCTGCAAAGGCGATGGAAAAATGATCATGGAGAAGCTATCCATTCATCACCTATCAGCAATATATACAGATAAAGTATTGGATATCGTACCCGAAACACGATCTTTAAAGGGTGAAAATAGAGTCAGTAGTTATGATGCTCTTATGAGTGGCAAGAAATGCTTGCTGAAACTACACCAACATTCCAAAGAAGAGGTGGTGAGGGCAGATGCTTTAAGAACAGTTCGTTTAAGAAAAGAAATCGAAATTCTTCAAGTTTTGAATGCTGAATCATGTCCAAACATTGTCCAACTTCTCGGCTCAAGCACTGAAGCCCCTATACATATGATCGTAGAAAGAACGCCCAAAGGCGATCTCCTGACCTACCTTGAAGGCCTTGCAGCTCTCACCACCCCGACTGAAGCTAAAGTATTACTTGAGGCTGCTCTAGACGTTTGTAAAGCCATGATATACCTTGGCGAACAGGATATAATCCATCGTGATTTGTGCGCCAAGAATTGTTTTGTTTTCAAGCAAGACGGGAAGCTACTTACCAAACTTGGCGACTTTCACCTTGCAGTTCTTTCTCATTCCGGCCCAAAGTCGCCAAGTAATCTGAATCGTCAACAGAGTTTTTTAACATATTTCAATCAATTTGCTGTGCGTTGGATGGCTATTGAGGTATTGCAGTTTCGTGAATTCAGCACCGCATCTGATGTATGGTCATTCGGTGTATTGCTGTCTGAGATCTTTACCTTTGGTTGTAAGCCATATATCAACATGCCAAGTGGCCTGTCTTTGGATCGTGACGAAGAAGTACGAGAATTTGTAAGTACACTGTGATATGATGTGTAATGTGATCTAGAAATGACTGAAATAGATCAACATAAGTTCAAATCAAACTTGAAATATTATTTTTAGCTAACTAACTAGAATGCAAATTATTTTCTCATCTAATTAACAGTTAACAGTCAAGAGAGAATGGTATATAACGGTTTATAATAGTTTCCGGCAACTTTGCCTAAAAACATGAAATGTTTGCATACAATCAATATACAATGGTTTTCAATTTTAGTAGGCAATGTAAAGGGTGAAAATAGTTAGTTCGAAAGTACGGCATTGTTAGAGCTCGGTTACTATTTTCCGACCTCGTCATGCATGAATAAAGCATTCATTTTCTAATGTTTCGGTTATTTATTTAGAATCGTTGCACTTTAATCTATGCTTGGGCCTGCACTATTAACAACAGGGTTTAAAACAACCATTTTCTTATATAAATTTTTAATCGGGAGTTACTGAATCGGATGCAAAACACCAAGCATGCACTAGCTATTGTTCAAGATCTAGTCTTTCACACTCGCGGTATAGATTACTCTACAATTTGTTGATTGTGTCACCAAACAGCGTCAAAAATCTCACAACACAATCGCTCGGCAGCAGTTTAACCATACGAAGAAGACATAAGAGTGATTTTCTTGAACACGAGAGATACCGGATCGGAATAAACATGCCATCGAAACATTAGTAAATGAATGCTTTGTTGATCAAGAGGTCGGCAAACAGCAGCCGAGCTCTCATATTGCAATAATTTCGAATTAAATATTTTCACCCTGTATGTTCCCAGTAAAATCTGAAAGTCATTGTATATATGGATTATATACAAATTAGTATACAAGCAGTGACCATTTTGTCGCCAATTTCTATTAATTTTATTCAGTGTTTTTCTACGGTTTGCGACTTTCTCTGAGCATGGAATTTACGTTCTCATTAATATGTGTTTTTTCGCTGCTCTTTCGGCATTGATTCTTTAGAAAATTTGTATTTAAACGAGTTTCTATATAATAAATGTGTTGAATTAACCTGACAAATATTTTTGAAAGTTTTTCTTGTATATCTATTATTCTTGAAGCGAATATTTTCCTTTTTTCGGTTAGAAAAACTGTTGTAGTTTTGTGCCGCCATCTTGTTTTGCGCTACTCGCCGTATATTTATCATTTAAAGACCTGGAGCGAGGGGATTTGGGATAATATTACCCAAAGTGATAATTGTTGTTCAGAAATTTATATGGTTTTAAGACTCTGTTTTCTTCATAAACAATAAATCAAAGTCTGATGCTTAGGCTAATGTTTTTTTTTGCTGCAGAAGTGAATATTTGCCTACCCATCAAGCAAATGCATGATGGTTTTGTCCGCAATATAGAATATATAAAATTTTGCAAGGCCATGTTACCATTACTTTGCAATATTTTACTGCCAAACCTTGCACGTTTACTGATATTAATGTGCTGGTTTCAACTGAGATGTTGGATTTTAATTTATTTGCCAAAATAAACTTTCGCAAACCGTGAATATTGAAAAGGTCTATGAATGTTGTGGCTGCATGTTCATAACTTTCCGGGTATATGCACCAAATTATAACCTTTAACAAGCTAAACGTTTGTTGAACATTTTTGTTACAGTGATTAATTCTTGAATCTTATCACCATAAGCAATGCTGTACATGTATTCGTAGTGGTTCATTTTTTCTTTTCAAAGTATTTTGTTAATGAATATATATATGTATCCTCCTTTTTCTTTCATCAGGTCCTTAAAGGCAAGAGACTCGAACTTCATCCAAAAATTCCTAAACCAATTCAATTTCTCATTGGGTTAACAATGGTAGAGGCAGATCACAGACCAACATTTTTGAGCCTTACAGAGAACTTACTGGAAATAAAATTTGAGAAGGGTATGTACTTTGCATTATTTTGTGTATTGAATTTTTATTGAAAATTTTGAAGGAATATAACAACATAACATCACTCGAAAGCTATCTTGGAAAAGCTATATAGCTATTCAACGATAAGCTATGTATATTATGTTTTTGTGGAGAAAAATGCATTTAAGTGGAGAAACAGTCATTCAAATATGCATTTTTTATGTAGCCTAGTTCCAACCATAAAAATATACACAAAAATATAACTCGACTGTGATTAGTTGATTTCTGTGGAGTCAATCTCAAACAACCTTGCAAAATTATGTAAAAACAGTGCGAAAATCTGTAACAAACTGATCGGATTGGTGTAAAAACAACATGATCTAAAAATAATCAATCAGCTTAAAGTAGTCCTCTTGTATAACGGTCACAGATTGCTTCAAAACAAAACAAACATGGTGACCGCGCTACACAAGAAAAATTTGAGTTCTGGTGGAAAATATGGTTTCTATTTAAAAAAAAATGGAAAAGACTTTACCTTAACAAGACTAACAAAACTTGCATACACAGCAAAAAATCATTTTCTTATTTTAAGAAAAAAACAACTTGTTTTAAGAAAATTTTCTTGAAATAAGAAAATATTTTCTTGGGAGAATAACAAGAAAATTTTCTTAGTAAGAAAATTTTCTTAAGAAAATGTTTTCTTAATTATTAAGAAAATTTTTTCTTATTTTAAGAAAAAGATATCTTGGGATTCAAAAATTTCTTATTTCAAGAAAATTTTTTCTTACTAAGAAAATCATTTTCTTATTTTAAGATTTTTTTTCTTAAATTAAGAAATTTTTTTCTTAATAAGAAAATGATTTTTTGCTGTGTAGTTGAATGAAATTTCAAGCCGTTAGCCTTGTATAATGTGATATAACAAAGCACAAAATTTTGTCAGTGGACGATTCGCTGTAGCTACGTAAGTTAAAACTACAATTGTCTCGAACATTTTTATGTCTTTTAAAAATGTTGGAAGCGAAACCAGGATTCATAATTAATTGTGTAAACGTTCTCTGGTTAAAAAAGATTTATTTATTAACAAGCTTTCGACTGCCAGTCTGCAGTCTTCGACGGGTAGATATATATATATATAGATATATTATATTATCTACCTTCGTAGATATATTATCTAGTCTTAATATATCTACACGATATATTATCTAGTAGATAATATATCTACACGAAGATAAGATATATTATCTTATCTTCGTGTAGATATATTATCTACCTTCGACGGGTAGATAATATATCTACCCGTCGAAGACTGCAGACTGGCAGTCGAAAGCTTGTTAATAAATAAATCTTTTTTAACCAGAGAACGTTTACACAATTAATTTTTATGTCTATTATCAATCCATATAATAGGCTGGTTTCTCGTGAAACTTGGACAAAACAAGCACTCGTGAGTATTTCAAAGACTTCAAATAGTACTCGTCCTTCGTTCGGACTCGTGTTATTTTGATGCTATTTGACTAAAAACTCACTCGTGCATGTTTTATCCAAATTGGACTCGAAACCATCCTATTATCTACACTAAAGACACCTCAAATTATTAGTTTTAATATTTCGAAAAATCTTAAAAGATGCACCCCGTCGTTTTCATACACAATGTATGGGACAAATTACATGTACAACATACAATGTGTGAATGTGTATATGTTTAGCTCCCGAAAGAGAAAAAAATAACTTTTTTGTCCTACTGTTTAGACATGTATACAAATCCAGCCATATTCAAGATTTCCTATGACAAGGATTCTGACCTCGTAAGTATTTAAAAACATATTATAATAAAGATACAGGTTCACGAATAAAATACTTATGCGGACACTCACTTCGAAATGCATACAAGCCAACAATCAAGAACGCAATACAGTTTTCTCACAGTTGTCAACTAGCAGCCAATGATATAGCTATCTGGCAGCCAATGATGGAGCTCTCTATAGCAACCAATAATATAGCCCACTGTAGCAAGGTTAGAATACGATGTTTTTACTATCACACATCCGGGCGTAAGCCCGGGGCGAGGGTACTAATTCCGCCCGAATATTTACACCCGGGTGTTTGAGAACACAGCGAAGTGCAAAGTTCTCCTTCATTATGTGATGGACGGTCTTCGACGTTATGCGCATGCGCGTGTATAAGCTACGTTAAAAAAATGTTTTTCATTTTGCAATGATGTATTTTGCTGTTTTACAATATATTTTTGCGATGTATTTCACTTTCAACTGGAAAAAGCTTGCAGTTTCACGTATTAGTGGTTGTGAACCGTGAAACAAAGTGCGAAAGCCATAAACACCAATTTTGTCGAAGACGAACCAGATGTTTTTAACAAATTTCAGTTATAATATAAGTAGGATATAACAGACAATTTGATTGGCTAACGCGCGTGCATTGTGACGCGCAACAATGCACTGTGTTCTGTGGCAGTCTCTTGCTAAAATTGCTAAAATTGTTCACCATGTACTATCTTATACTTATATTATTATTAGCATGACAAAATTATTGGATGCCGATTGGTTGAGAGGAGTACAATTATTTCATTAATTGTACTGCAGTACAATTAATGATTTTCCCAAAACAAACAAAATGGCGTAAAGGCACTTTAAACACAAGCGTGAAATGAAATTGCCGTGGAGGAACTAGATGAAAATACGAACAAAAGCACCAAATTTTGCTTGAACAAAAGAACTAAATGAAAGTACAAACAAAAATACCAAATTTTGGTTGAAAGTCTGGCAGGACTGGGCTTTGGCGAGCGAATATGATGTTGACATTGAGAAGTATGTATCCAATTTTGTCATGCTAATAATAAACAAGTAATCATGCGATGTTGCTCGTACAATTATGGATTAATAGTACTCGTGATGTTTGGAAATTTGCCAAATTGGACTCGCCCCGGCGGTTCGTCCAATTTTGGCAAAATTTCCAAACCATCACTCGTACTATTAATCCCTAATTGTACTCGCCATTGCATGATTATATACCTCTACTTATAAAAGAAATAGAAAAACTCATCTCGTGCGTTTATGGTGTGATAATGCCCTCGTGGAATGTTGGGAGAACACTCGAGAAGCGTGTAAAACACTCGGCTACGCCTCGTGTTTTACACGCTTTTCTCGTATTCTCCAAACATTTCCCGCGTGCATTATCACAACATAAACGCACGCGACTCGTCTTCTATTCCTTAAAATCGTTGTCTTGGGTCTCTTGGATATGTTTGGAACTTGGGTAAGTTCCGTACTTGCTTTGCATTTTCGATTTCATTCATATCTGCGAAATTTTTACGCCATTCTTAACTCAGTAAATACTGAATATGTTTTTATATGCATGCAAGCTGGTATTTACTTCTCAAATTCATTAATAATTCATGAGTAAATTAGCCAATGATAATCACCTATTTGATCACAAGATGCCATTTGGATACTTGATGAAAGTCACTAGTGTTTTCATCAAATATCTTAATTACGCATGCAAAATATACTTGAATAGAATTCCTAATTACGTTATGCTTGGTTAAGAATTCTATTCAAATCAGCAAACGAAAACATTCTGTTACGTCTCGATTCATTTGAGAAGCCATATAAACAACTCGAGCTCGTGTCTCACCGGGATATCCAAACACTCGAAAACAATGTATGAAAACACTCGCGCTTCGCGCTCGTGTTTTCATACATTGTTTTCTCGTGTTTGGATATCCCGGTGAAACACTCGCTCTCGTTGTTCATATATTACATGAAATTGTAGTGTAATAATATTCATGTTTATTTGAGCCAATTTGGTAATATAGCGTATCGTGTTTTTATGTGTGTTTATAATGGTCTTTAGGGAGCAGTCATTATTAATGCTGGGGGTAGGGCCGGAAGATACTTGGGGGGCCACCAAAAATTTTTTAACCACTTAGGGAGGCTACCAAAACTATCAAAAAAAGGTAGGGGGGAACCAAAAGTAATGTACAATAATCATAAAACATCAGCAATTATAGTTCACTGTAATATAAATGTGAATGCGGTAATCACACGGGAAGAAGTGCAATTAATGATTAACACTACGAGTGATATTTGAAAAATGTGCCAAAATTGCACAAGCCGTTAATAATTAATTGCACGACTTGCCCGTGTGATTATTTATTTATTTTATGCATGGCATGATGACAAAATAGTTTTCTTTAAAATTCAACTTCATTTTGTCAAGAGTTTTTAATTCTTTTGTAAGCAATTTGGCATAAACAAACTTGGGAAATGATCATAAACTCATAAAGGCACATAACTTAAACTAGGACAAATGATTCATACTCAAATAACATATGTTCAGAGTATTACGAAAATCTTTATAAATTGTATTACCGACTTTATACATAGTCACGTTTCGCTGCATCTCGCCGAGATTATTTCTTAAAACTGTTTCCAGTCATTCTCCACAGACTCTTTTTGCCATACTATGTTTTTTAAACTCATTCTTGTGCCAAAATTTAGTTCAATTCGTCCATGTGGTTTTTATACAAGATAAAGATAAATTTCCCCGCCATATTGGACTTGTTGTTTTGATTTCCCCCTCCCCCCAGCCATCGAAATTCATTAATTGCACCACAGGTGGCCCAATCTCGCAAGGGTCAAGTACCATCGAGACTGATCGAGTGCAAAGTCTCGGAAAATATTAGTCCAACAAAAGAGGAATAAAAGGAGAACACACACTATCGAATAGACAAGTCAATTTCATTTTAAAATTTATATTTTATTATATATATTTGCTATAATATACATTGCTATAATATACAAGTCTATACAGTTGCTTGCGAGATTGGGCCGCCTGTGATCTATAGTATATGTTTGGAATGCAAGTTCAATCACAGGGGGAAGAGTGGGGGGGCTATGAAAATTTATTATATTTAAGGGGGGGGGCATGAAATAATATTTTGAAAGAGTGAGGGGCCATGAAAAATTTACCATGAGTTTAGAAATATCTTCCGGCCCCACACCCGGCATT
This sequence comes from Paramuricea clavata, assembly GCA_902702795.2. Lineage (NCBI taxonomy): Eukaryota > Metazoa > Cnidaria > Anthozoa > Malacalcyonacea > Plexauridae > Paramuricea > Paramuricea clavata. Next base: position 5,431 of record CACRXK020009012.1, on the reverse strand, counting down.
AATAATGACTGCTCCCTAAATCAGTTTCCGATATTTTGCCGTATCTACGACAATTAGATTCGGCGCATGAAAAGTTCGCCCTCTAATCCGGGCCTTACGAGAATCAATCTGTACACAGAGCTATATCAAAGCTTGTCAAAACTGCTATAAACACTGCTATAACTGTGAAACTATTGAAGTCTAAAGTGACATTATTGAATACATGCGAAAAGCTGAAAATGACACAACGTGACACTGGGACTATAAAGTCAAAGGTCAATGAGACCACAGTTAATTGATGAGACTTGTTATTGTAAACATGTCACAATTAGGTTAAAATGCGGAAGCGGATGGAGCGGACCCACGGAACAGATATGGGCATAAAATACGGGGCATATAGTTCTTGGGCATATAGTTCTTGGGCATATAGTTCTTGCAGTGTCTTTTTCAATTTGAAACTTCACACTATCCTTGGATCCCTAGTTTGTTATTTCTATCTTTTTCTAGACATTGAGTATTGTTTGACCAACCCATGTCATGTCAATGCCAGCTGTTTAGACAACGGAGGTTCTTTTGTTTGTCAATGTCAAGCTGGGTATTCTGGAAATGGATTTAATTGTTCTGGTAAGTAACTCTTTCATTCATACATAAAGTTTTGTACCTTTCTACTAATCTACCAACCCATGTCATGTCAATGCCAGCTGTACTGACACTGATGGTTCTTTTTACTGTCAATGTGATGCTGGGTTTTTAGGAGGTGGATTTTCTTGTACAGGTAAACACGTACGCTTCATGTTTACGGGTAAAATATTCATTTGGTGCCAACAATTGATATATTATATACAACAGCGGTTGTGTTGTTTTTTAGATGTCGATGAATGCTCTGACAAGACTGATAATTGCAACATCAATGCATTCTGTTCAAACACTGTTGGTTCATTTGACTGTCAATGTAAATCTGGGTTTTCTGGAGATGGAATTTCCTGTTCAAGTAAGACAAGTTAATTTTATAGCCTCCTTAGTCATTTTTCTTTTTTATGATTAATATTTATTATTTCTAGATATTGATGAATGTTTAACCAATCCTTGTGGCCTCAATGCTACTTGTGCTGACATAGAAGGTTCTTTTGACTGTCAATGTAATCTTGGGTTTTCTGGAGATGGATTTTCTTGTACAGGTAAACAAGCCTCATGTTCACGGTTAAAATATTTATTTGGTGCCAAAAATTAATATAGTATTTACAACAGGGGCGTTTTTTTTTAGATGTCGATGAATGCTCAGACAACACTGATAATTGCAACATCAATGCAATATGTTCAAACACTGTTGGTTCATTTGACTGTCAATGTAAAGCTGGGTTTTCTGGGGATGGAATTTCCTGTCCAAGTAATACAAGTTAATTTTATAACCATATATAACTATTTCCTTTTATAACTATTTCCTTTTTTATGATCATATTTATTATTTCTAGATATTGATGAATGTTCAACCAATCCTTGTGGCCTCAATGCTGCTTGTACTGACAACGAAGGTTCTTTTGTCTGTCATTGTAATGTTGGGTATACTGGAAATGGATTCGTTTGTTCTAGTAAGCATGATCATTCATTTATCTAACTTTGTTTCTATTTCTACTATGAAAATTTAACATTTATTTCTCTTAGACATTGATGAATGTTTGAGCAACCCATGTCATGTCAGTGCTAGCTGTACTGACAACGAAGGTTCTTTTGTCTGTCAATGTAAAAATGGTTTTGCTGGAAGTGGCTTCAGCTGTTTAGGTAAAAGTTTGACTCCCTTAAACTTAACAGTTATCACATATCGAACCCCATGGCCACTCAACAAATTTGCTAGAGAACAAAGAAAGCAGCTGTAGTTTAAACTTAAGGATCCTATTTTAGTCACAATTTAGTTTCGACCTGAAGGAAGTGTTTATTAATACCAGCTACAGTTAAATGTTATCATGAATTTTATCAAGTTGTCAATAATATATATGAGCGTTGTGTGTTCGAGTTAGGCCAAAAGCTACTGTTGAAAGTAAAGCCTAGGCGGCAAATTTTAATATAAAAACTATAAAATTATAAAAAAAATTAAATGAGCTAAATTTTATATGGGCCAATTTTTCTGTACCGTAAAGCAACTTCGTTGATTCGAGGAATGTTCTTTTAAAACGTTCTAGACTTCTTGCTCATGCAGCCTGGACTATGCTATTTTCATTTGACCAAGTCTTTAATCAAGAAACTATTTTTGTATACTGTCTACAAAAACCCTAGCCTGCGAAAACAGCCTCTACTTTGCTGCTCCTATTACTTTGATACTCTTGAAATCCTCTATATATGAAATATACTTAAAACTGCAGAGACTGGTAGTTCAAAGTATCAGAAATTCTGATACATTTCAAATCCTCAAATATACTTAAAACTGCAGAGACTGGTAGTCGAAGTATCAGAAATTCTGATACTTTTGAAATTATCTATATATGTGAAATATACTTAAAACTACAGAAATTGGTAGTCCAAAGTATCAGAAATTCTGATACTTTTGAAACCCTCTATATCTCAAATATACTTAAAACTGCAGAGACTGGTAGTCCAAAGTATCAGAAATTCTGATACCTTTCATATCCCCTATATGTGAAGTATACTTTTCAAATAGTCTAAAAACTGCAGAGACTGGCAGTCGAAAGTATCGGAAATTCTGATACTTTTGAAATCCTCTATGTCAAGAGACTGGCAGTCCAAAGTATCAGAAATTCTGATACTTTTGAAATCCTCTATATGTAAAATATACTTAAAACTGCAGAAACTGGTAGTGCAATTAAAGTATCAGAAATTCGGATACTTTTGAAATCCTCTGTACCTCAAATATCACTAAAACTGCAGAGATTGGTAGTCCAAACTTGTTATTATCATTGAAAATGATGCTGGAAGTCCGGATATTATTTTTTAGATATAAACGAATGTACGAACCCAGATATTTGTCCTGAGAACAGTCAATGCCTTAACAATCCAGGCAGTTACACGTGTAATTGTGATATCGGATATACTGGCTCACCGCAGTGTACAAGTAGGTAAACCGGGTGGCCGAAATTGAGATAACCAAACCTGGGTTACCGCCACGTTACACTATTAAATTATAGTTTAATGGTAACCCAATCCCTTCGTGGTTTTATTGTGTTGTGTATTTACATTCTTTCTCAATCACCCATCAAACAGTAGTGGATTTATAGAGGGGGGACATTGTTGACCTTGGCACGCCTTTGTTAGCCATATTGAAATGTTTGAGGTTTATATTTGTTGTTTTAGATCAGGGCCCCCATTGACAACAGAAGCTTTTGCTTCTGAAAGAGTTACCCTGGATTCAAAATAAATGTGTGTTGTGTTGTGTTGTGTTGTGTTGTGTTGTGTTGTGTTGTGTTGTGTTGTGTTGTGTTGTGGTGCATTTATTTCCATCACAAACTCTAAAGGACAGGGAATTTACGAATTAACTAAACGATCCGAATTCTGCAGGTGATTATCAGACGCTTTCTAGTCAAGGTGGAAGTAATGAGAGTTCACAATAGTGATGGAATTAATTTGTAAGCTAAACTGAACAAGATAAAAGGGTCCAGTTCATCTGAAATCTTGCTTCACTGTGAGACAAGCAAAAGGCCTACTGGGGTACATGTCCATGTCCCTACAGTAGTTATATAGTTTAGAAATGTCTTTGCAACTAGCCAGTGCTGAGTTCGGTGTGCTCGGTAGCTTGCCCAGCATCTCCCTAACTAGCTGGATCTACAACTGCCATCAATGTTTTTTACCATAGGAGAGGGTGAATGCCCTCAAAAAACACTTTGCACCACCAGAAAGTTTTCTCACCCCATCTAAAGAAATTTGTAACCCTACCTCCCAGAAATCTAAAAAGAAAACAAATGACAGTAATGTGACTGAAGTAACGATTTTGAACTGAGGAAGACTATATATAAACAAGGATTTTGAACTGAGGAAGACTATATATAAACAAGGATTTTGAACTGAGAAAGACTATACATAAACAAGGATTTTGAACTGAGGAAGACAAAATATAAACAAGGATTTTGAACTGAGGAAGACTATATATAAACAAGGATTTTGAACTAACTAAGATTAAGAATCTTAAAATTTCCCCCATTAGCAACTGTACCCCCAGCCCTTGCTGCAGCTTGTTGCTTCAATTTGTTTGACACATTCCTCAAGCCCCCCCCCCATAAATTTTAATTCAGCACTCCCACAGCGCAAAATCTGAAAATCCGTTTATGACTTTTATATCTTCTCCTTATTTAGGACTGCCAGACGCATTTATTTCCATCACACTTACAATAAAGGACAGGGAATTTAAGAATTCACTAAACGATCCGAATTCTGGTGATTATCAGACGCTTTCTGGACAAATTAGAAGTAATGTAAGTTCACAAGTGTGATGGAATTAGTTTGTAAGCTAAACGGAACAAAACTTTCATTATGCTAGATAGCTCTGCCAGTTCCAAATTGATCTTCCTTGTGGTCCAGTAAGTGCCAATCCCTTGTTGGTCCAGTGTTACCATATGGGGAAACTCAAATTCTTTTATACTGGATAGCTCTGTAAGTTCTAAATGATTTTCCCTTACTAAGGGAGGAAACTGATGCTGATTTTTTCTGCCAAACTAGTTTCGCATTCCAGAATGAAGTCCTTTAGACCACAAGACCGTTCTTGAGGAATGGGATACTGGTGCAACAATCACTACGCCAATGTTGCAATGAAAAATGAAAAGCGTTCAACACTTAAAATCGTTTTGGCGTACCTCTCCAAAATACTTTGTTTTAGCTTCATCTCCTAAATATGCTGTAAATCTCCTAAATATGCTGTTTCACCGCATCTTATTCCATATAACTGTATTTTCTTAGTTCGATAAGGAATTTTCCAATATTCCACAATATCGTGGTGCCAATATCTTGAGATTGAGGTGAGTTCAACGCTGAGTAGTTGCATATACAAGTAAATCAATTAAGGTTGTCTTTCCAAAAACTTAAACGTTAAACTCTGGGCGCGCAAGTGACGATGGGTTATTGCTTATTTAGGCTCATAAACTTTGAAATTTGTGTTTGCAAGAATACCTAAGACATATACAAGACTCACAACAGAAAACATACTTGCCGCAAAGGCAATTTTCTGAGTTTAAGGGCCTAATAGATGAAAAACCGTCATCCCTTGTGTGCTCAGAGTTTAAGGTTTTGGAAGGACAACCAAAATTGAATCGGCTGCATTTACTTTCGCATATGATGATAGCGATGATTTTTAAATAGTTATGTATGTCGCTAGTTCTAACCATTGTATCGATTCTGAAAAGGCGTGGAAGTGTGATTTTCGATGCAGAAGTGGTCTTTGTTCCGGGTTCTGAAGACGAAATTACTAGGGTTTTGGAGGGAATGAATACAACTGGCGTTCTTGGTAACTTTT
>CACRXK020009011.1:8341-19859 GCA_902702795.2 Paramuricea clavata | reverse complement strand
GAATGACGTAATGAGGGGGATTGATGATCAACAAGAATGTGTTCTAGTGTTACTTGATCTTTCATCAGCATTCGACACAATTGATCACGACATTTTGTTTGACAGGCTGTGTAATCGTTATGGTCTTTCGGGGGTAGTTCTGGATTGGCTAAAGTCTTACCTCTGTTATCGCCCTCAGCGTGCGGTCGTAGATAATGTTTCTTCACGACCGTGTTTCGCTAGCTGTGGGGTTCCGCAAGGATCTGTTTTGGGACCATTGTTGTTCTCTTTGTACATTGCTCCCCTCGAAGATGTGATCATGTCCCATGGAATAGATGCCATGATGTATGCTGATGATTCTCAACTTTATATTTTTCTGAATCGTAATAACCGCATTATCGCAACTGAAAAGTTGGAAGCCTGTATTGACGACGTTATGAATTGGATCACTTGCAATATGCTTATGGGCAATCCATCAAAGACGGAAGTAATTCATTTTTATTCACGTTACATGAAACCCGATTGTCCTCTTCGTCCCATCAAAGTAGGAGGGCATGATGTACAACCCGTAAACAAAGTAAAGGATCTAGGAGTTACACTCGATTCCTGCCTTACTTTCAAAGTGCATATTAATAACATATGTCGTTCGGCTTCACAATCAATACATCAAATTGGCAAAATAAGAAAATATCTTTCACGAAAGGCACCGAAAGTCTTGTTCATGCTTTTATTTCATCCAAACTTGACTATTGCAACGGCGTGCTCTACGGCCTTCCTTCTTGTGAATTACAGAAGTTGCAAAGGCTACAAAACACTGCTGCCAGATTAGTCGTCAGAGAAAGGAAATCTGCGCATATAACACCGGTACTTTCTAATCTCCACTGGCTTCCTGTGCAACAACGAGTGACTTTCAAACTCCTTTTGGTGACCTATAAAGCTCTTAATGGCATTGCCCCTTCATACATCACCGATCTACTTCGTCGTCATATCCCTGCCCGTACTTTGCGCTCCAGCAGTCAAAATTTGTTAACTGTGCCTAGAGTGCGAACAGAGACATATGGCGAGAAGTCTTTTTCCTGCACTGCTCCGAGACTCTGGAACAATCTTCCTGACTCTATTAAGCAAAGTCCAACTATCGATGAGTTTAAGGCAAAGTTGAAAACATATCTTTTTAGGATAGCTTTTACTGAGTAACTGTTTTTAGATTTTTAGATTCTTGTTGTAAAAAGCATTGAGACTCATGTATAATGCGTTTTAAAGAACAATTATATTATTATTATTATTATTATTATTACATTTATGTGTTTTAGGTAGTCCATACAGGATGCCTAAGCGTGAACCTGTAGGATACAGTTCATTGTAAGTTTTTTGATCAATTGTTTCAGACGCTTTCAGATTTTTCAGCAGAGTCTTGACATGATTTTCGCGCTGTAGTGTTGCTTTGACAGGATCTTCATTCAAGAGTTCAAATTTCGTGTTATCAGACAGAATTTCCTCCATTTTTTTGTTGTAGTCATCTTTGTTTAGAATAACAACGCCGTTACCTTTATCAGGTCTCATCTGTATTTGTATCCTACAGGTTCACGTCTGTATCCTACAGGTTCACGCTTAGGCATCCTGTATGGACTACCTAAAACACATAAATGTAATATCACACTTAGGCCTATCCTTTCTTGCATTAATCATTATTCGTATAATATTGCTAAATTCTTTATTCCTCTTCTCACTCCCATCTCGACCAGTACTTATGTCATTAAGGATTCCTTCTCTTTCGTCCAGGAACTTCTTTCTTGTGATCTTGATACGAGTAATGTTATAATGGCATGTAGTAAAACACTGACTACCGGAACACCGGAACACCACCGGAACACCACCGGAACACCGGAACACCACCTAACCCTAACCCTAACCCTAACCCCAACCCTAACCCCCAACCCTAACCCTAATCCTAACCCCAAACCCTAATCCTAACCCTAACCCCAAACAAAATGGTGGTGTTCCGGTGTTCCGGTGGTGTTCCGGTGTTCCGGTAGTCAGTGTTTTACTACATGCCTGTTATAATGGCTAGTTTTGATGTTACTTCACTCTTTACTAACATCCCTGTTGATGAAACGATTGAGATAATTACTAATCGTTTGTTTTCTAACTGTTTTAGATTTCATGGCCTCACTCGTTCTGATTTTACTAAACTCTTAAGTCTTTCTGTCAAAAATTGTCATTTCGTGTTCAATGGTCGTTTATATCATCAAGTTGACGGCGTAGCTATGGGTAGTCCTTTAGGACCTTTGTTTGCTAACATATTTATGTCCTTTCACGAAAAGGATTGGCTTCACAACTGTCCTTCGTGTTTCAAACCACTTCTCTATAGACGATATGTTGACGATTGTTTCCTACTTTTCCGTTGCTCAGAGCATGTATAGCTCTTTCTCACATATCTTAATCGCCAGCACACCAACATTCGCTTCACTAGTGAGGTTGAACGTGATGGTAAGCTCCCATTTCTTGACATTGACATATCCCGCTCCAATGGAAAATTTTCTACTTCTGTTTACCGTAAACCTACGTTTACTGGTCTTTTTACCAACTTCCATAGCTTCATTCCACTTACATACAGCATAATATCTTGCTTAATACACCGCATCTTTAGCATTTGTTCTAGCTATGAGACTTTCCATCACCAACTTGAAGCAGCACGTAGAATGTTTATCTTAAATGGTTTCCCTTCTCATATGTTCGACCGATGTGTTAGAACGTTTCTTAACAAAGTATTTCAACCTAAGCTACCTGTTCATACTGTTCCTAAGAAAATAATTTATTTCTGTCTCCCTTTTACGGGCACTCACTCTTTGCAAATTCGCACGCAAATCAACCGTCTTTGTCGTGCTGCTTTCCCACATCTTGATATAAGATTTGTCTTTCGATCAACTAAACGGCTCTCAACCTTTTTCTCTTTTAAGGACAAAATACCCAAAGCTCTGAGGTCGGGTGTAGTGTACTCTTTTACGTGTCGATGCTGTTCCGCATCGTATGTGGGTGAAACCACGCGCCATCTACACACCCGAGTTTCGGAACACCTGGGTATCACTCCTATCACTGGCAAACAATGTAAAAATCCTCCCCAGTCCAGCATTTTCTCACATCTCACATCCACAGGCCACGCTGCTTCTATTGACGACTTCGAAATCCTCTCCTCTTGTTCAGATGAACAAGAACTCCTTATTCATGAAAGCTTTTTTATCTCTAAAATGAAACCCTCTCTCAACGTTCAAGGCAGTTCAATTCCTCTTCACGTATTCTGATCTCCTTTTTTTTATGTTTTGTCTGTTTGTGTTGTCGTCTAATTTGTCTGTTCTCATTTTTGTCCATCACTTCCCTTTCTTATCCTTACGTTTTGTGTACCTCGTATTCGGTTGTAATTTAATATTGCTATGATAACTTTACTTTATGCTTAATTACTCTTACAGCTTGTAATTTAATATAGTCTGAAGATGTCTTGAGTTAAGACGAAACGTTACTAAATCTTTAATAAAATTTTAAATTTAATGGTTTATGGCTCTTTTAAAAGCACTTTGCTGGGCTTTAATATTGATTATTAGAATTCGTTTCCCGCCTGGTACTTCTCTGGTAACAAAGACTTTTAATAATGAAAATTGAAAAAACAAAAATTGAACCGTACTTGGACTCAAAGCCTACAAAGAACTCAAATCCGCATCCACTCTTTCTTCCTGATTATGATGTTATCACGTTTGTGCATGATGAGTAGATATACCTACAGGTTAGCTTTTGTAAATTAGTCTAATGGCTTGATCAATTGTAGTAAATTCGAAATACTACTTTTGAATTAATCTGATCTACTCTTGTTATTCTCAAATATTGAGTCCAAGATTGAACTTCTTTTCGGGGTTTAATGAAGTAAAATACATAGAAAAATTTCTACTACAGATAAATTTACGACTAATAATGTGTGTACTTTACAACATGGCCAGAGAAAAATGATGAAAACTGTACGGTATATAATATCTTATTTATTTTTATGCACATGTCGTTGTATTAACGATATTTTAAATTAAAACATTTCATAAACTGACTAAGTTATTGTCCGATATCTTCCAGAAATCATTATGCATTCTTGGCGTCTAAGATCACTTGTTAAATGGATCACCCTAACCTTACTGATGGCCATCATTGCACGGTTAAAAGCGGATCATTGTGTCAAAAGAGCTTATGAGCCCATTTACGAAGGTCAGTCATGCATTGTTTCGTTCCCGTATGTCTTTGCGTTATCTGGCAGTTGCGCAAACATATTAAATTTCTCAATATTTTTCTTATCTTTTGCACAGGTGGTCCACCTTTACCTCCAGACGAAATATTGTCAAGTCATAGTGTTGGCGGTTCGGTGGGCGTAGCCGCAATAAAATGCTTGTCCCTTTGTAGGAAAGACTCAGAATGTGTTGGATTTAACGTCAAAGCAAGTTTTAATGATGAAAACTGCCAGATTACTAACGTCACTAAAAGCAAAAATGAAAATAAATCAAAGAGAGGGGAATGGAAGTTATTTCGTGATTTTGAAGTGGTACGTAGAATACATATTTTTCTGATTGTTAGACGTTATAGATTTTTATAATAAAAATATCTCTTTACATGTGTCTAGTTTGGGTAAAAAATTAATACAAATTTAAACGATACAGCCTTTTCTCACTATGTGAAGTAGGTTCTCGGAACTGAGTGGAATGAAATTGTGGCGGTATATATATATGATTCTTTAGTGCAAAAACTCACCGCAAAGACGTTTCCAATTTTTCCCGTCTGCAATATTTTGCCATTCAAACAATTATCTTCAATTTTCTTCGAGTAAACAAAAATTTCAGCCTCTGTATAGTAAACGTCAGTAACAAATGGACTAAAATGTGTTAGTGAAACGCGCACTGCAATCAATTAGCAAACACTGAAATGTGTAACGTTACACTGTATAATTATAGTAAAATATGATATAGTAAAGTACACTAATGTTGTCAATGTTGTGTTAACGAATCAGAATCGAGTAAATTGTCCAAAATGATATATTGACATTAAAATAGGTGGGTTTCAATTAAGTCTGGTACATCAGTATTATTGTTGAACTTTACACATAATTATTAATGCCTAACATTCAAATCTGATGCACTTATTAACATTAAACACATTGCCCAAGAACATATATAGGGCATGTTGTAAAAGACGGACTGGACTGGACCGGGAAAACGCGGACTAAGTCCGTGTTTTACAAATCGCGAACTGAGATTTGTAAAACGCGGACTGAGTCCGTGTTTTACAAATTGTGGACTGCGATTTGTAAAAGGCGGACTCATTCACGCAGTAAAATATTGCCTATTCTCATGACAAAGTTCAATGTTTTTACCGAGAAAGTTCAATGTTTTTGATGTCTATTGATGATCATTTGGTGGTTTCAAAGCTTGGATCTGGTTGTTCAACATTTTAAAATCAGATCAAAACCTGTCAATTGCTCTTGACAAACATCGAAGATTCTCACGCGAATAGGCAATATTTTTATACATGAACGACCATTCATCCTGCAAGCGACGGTACACGGACTCAGTCCTGTACCCCTGGTCCTGTACTGACTCAGTCGACAGTCGTGAAAGTTTTGGCGGGAATTGCACTCAGTCGTGAGAGTTTTGGCGGGAATTGCGGATAATAGGTCGGTCAAGGAATAATCATATCCTGGAGCTATAAAGGTTGGTATAAATTACTATTATTTATTTATTGTTTAATTTGAATAAACAGATGAACAGTGAAATTTTAAGAACACGCTCAGTCATGTGGGAATTTGTGCCACTATTGTCGAGGAAACTCATGCGTATATCGAATGTGGCCGTTTCATATTAATGGCATGTTGTACAAGATGGACTGGACTGGATTGGACTGGACCGGGAAAACGCGGACCGAGTCCGTGTTTTACAAATCGCGAACTGAGATTTGTAAAACACGGACTGAGTGACTGGACTGGACCGGGAAAACGCGGACTAAAATAAACAAATTACTGTAACTCTATTTTCGTCTAATTATGATTAATACTAAATGGTATCTGCTATAAGAGCTATATTTATACAGCTATTTACATTATTCATTAATATGAAACGGCCACATTCGATATACGCATGAGTTTCCTCGACAATAGTGGCACAAAGTCCCACATGACTGAGCGTGTTCCTAAAATCGAACGCTGTTCATCTGTTTATTCAAATTAAACAATAAATAAATAATAGTAATTAATACCAACCTTTATAGCTCCAGGATATGATTATTCCTTGACCGACCTATTATCCGCAATTCCCGCCAAAACTCTCACGACTGAGTGCAATTTCCGCCACAACTTTCACGACTGTCGACTGAGTCAGTACAGGACCAGAGGTACAGGACTGAGTCCGTGTACCGTCGCTTGCAGGATGAATGGTCGTTCATGTATAAAAACATTGCCTATTCGCGTGAGAGTCTTCGATGTTTGTCAAGAGCACTTGACAGGTTTTGGTCTGATTTTAAAATGTTGAACAACCAGATCCAAGCTTTGAAACCACCAAATGATCATCAATAGACATCAAAAACATTGAACTTTCTCGGTAAAAACATTGAACTTTGGAATAGACAATATTTTACTGCGTGAATGAGTCCGCCTTTTACAAATCGCAGTCCACAATTTGTAAAACACGGACTCAGTCCGCGTTTTACAAATCTCAGTTCGCGATTTGTAAAACACGGACTCAGTCCGCGTTTTCCCGGTCCAGTCCGCGTTTTACAATTCAGTCCGCGATTTGTAAAACACGGACTCAGTCAGCATTTTCCCGGTCCAGTCCAGTCCCTCTTTTACAACATGCACATATATAGGCCTAGGTTGGGAACAATTTACTGGCTTTGATTGTAATTCCTCTGGCTTATCTGCGATATCTTCCCGCAATATGGCGGAACTATCGACAGAGCATAGCCAAGAATACCGAATATTCAAACCGCAGTATTTCGCCTGTTCCAGGAGGTATTTTGGGTTGTATAGTATCAATAACAGAAATTTTCTGATTTTAATTATGCGATTTTTGCCTAATTTCAGAAGGCAGTTTTTCCCCTTTCCTGGACGTTTATATAAAAAATAAAGTTCTTATAAAAACATTCTTCAAAAAATAGATTTTCACCGTGAAAGCGCAGTATAAATCCTTATTTTTTCAAGAAATAAGTGTCGGAAAAAAATGTGAGTAATAAATGAGACGCAAGGCATTGTGGTATATTGACCATACCTACTCTGGTTAAATGTGGATTTAACTGAAGAGTCAAAGCGAAAACTAGACGGGCACAATCAAAGCGTGAAAAGATTATATAGTAAAGCGTATAAGTTATTGAACCTAAGCACATACTGGACACACACAATTATTAAGTCCAGTCAGCACTAATTGAGTTCAGTTGGCGTTTCACTAATTGATTCATTCGCTGATTAGAATAACGCGGGTCCAATGAGCTCCATACATATATCTGGAGCGAGAACTCGAGTCCAAAAAGTGAAGCTAAGATTCGTGATAACCGCGCGGACGAAAACAATAGAAAGCGATTGGAAATGACGTCCCTCCTTCAATTTCCGCCATCTTGTGAAGACGTGTGCCGAAACTTCGTATTTTGACATCGATTTAAACGATAACACTATGGTTTTATGAACTAATAATTAACTTGGTTAGCGATACGGTCCGTTAGATAGAGCTGGAATCAGCTATTTACGACTTTCAGAGCTATGTGACGTCACTGGCCGCCATCTTGGCTTCGCTTTTCTCATAGGCCAAATGACTGAAGTTCTCGCTCCAGTATATATGGAGCTCACTGCGCAGATGCGACTGAATTAGCCAAAACGCGCATTGGGCTCAGTTAAAAACGCGTTCTGGATTCAATACCAAATCGGTTAGTAAAGGGGGATTTGGCTCGGTTTGTAAAAGACGGAATGTAATCAGCGACCAAAACGCACATTGACCTCAGTTAGTAAAACGCTGATTGGATTCAGTTCAAACCAAGCGCGGACTGGATTGAATTTTTAAATTACGAAGTGTACTTTAGTCGCTTGGTCATGCAAAGGCGGACAGCACAGGATTCTCAGTTGGTAGAGCGTGGACACATTCAGTTATTCAATGTTTTATTAATTGACTGCAGTGATTGCAAATTGGGTTAATTAATATGCATTTCCGAATCTCAATCGCATCTAAATCACAATCGCCTTTTAACGTACGTTCTTTAAAGAATAGGGAACATTTTTCACAGATAAAGAATATGGTACATGAAGAAAATTATGATATATTTGCGGTTTCGGAATCATGGCTTAATTCAACAGTGCGAAATGCAGAGGTTGAAATTACTGGATATCTATTAACCCCATTCCACGCCGGTTATTTCTACTTTCCATGCAGTGCGTGTTTTGCTAATTAAGACCGTCCACGTTTAGCTACTCAAGTTAAACCAATAAACGATTTATCGAGTGATTTACGAAATGAATCTATGATCCACGTTTTTGCAATTATGTTCAGTCCGCGCTTTCTTTTATCGAATCCAGTTCACACTTGACGTAATTATATTCTATTAATTGTTAAACAATGGTCCGTCCAGGATCCCAATCAATTCTATTGAAATTTGGAAACGAACACTGAGGAGTCTGCTAAGATAATATATTATATTTCTTATTTAATTTATCATATAGGCAAAGAGAGAAAACGAGAGAAAGACAGACAGTAACCGTACTTCACAAGGTATATATATTTGCGTACGTATGGTAAAATTTTCTTGAGAAATAATTATGTTATAAATTACGACTAACGTCTAACCTTTACATTACACACAGCCCCAGAAACAAAGCATTTGCATTTAAAACTTTGTCAAACCAGAGTCATATGACGGTAAATTATCTGCCAGGAATTAGGAAACGCCATGAAAATTAACATATATAACAGGATGCCTTTGGTCTTTGATAGACAAATTTCCAACTTAAAACTTTGATGGAAGGCTTTTTAAACAAACTTATGGCACCATTGGCTCCGTTTTGTTTGATGTACCGCGTTGAAAAAAACAAAGTACTTTTATTCCTTCTGGTCGGAACACGAACGCATTGGACGTGCCCAGTTGGCTACTTCCGGTGTGATAAGATGTCTGCAACAACACAAGCACAACTTATAAGAATGGCCCTTGTAAAGGCAGCAGTTGCAGGATTATGGGTCTGGACAATAGCAGCGGACGGGACGTCGGTTAACATCAGCACTTTGCGGCAGTTTGAATGCATCTTTGGCACAACATACTGTACAAGTCCACGACTACCAAGTTTAAACATCCGTCGCAGGATTATTATATGTATGTATTACTAGACCCATGTCATATGGTAAAACTAGCTAGGAACGCTCTTGGAAGTCTCTCGTCATTAAACTACCATGATGGTGGAAAAATCAAGTGGGAGTTCTTTCACAATCTCCTGCATGTCCTTCAACAATATGAAGATTTGAAGCTCATGCAGCAGCCGGCTTACTACACAGAACCTGGAATTTAGAAAACATAAGATGAATGTTAGGTTGGCCGCACAAGTTCCTCGGTAGCGGATGCCATCAAGTTTCTCAATCGTGCTTCATCAACCCTGTCACTAGGCGAACATCGATATAGCTAAAAATTCGAACGATTTCGTTAAAACAAAAAGGCCACGCTTCAACCTTGTTAGCCTTCATCCAATCATAGGCAGTGATCATAGGAGTAAGCGTTCCAGTATATCTATAGGTCACTGGTCACGCGTAACATGAAATCTGACCATTATGGCTTCATGGGTGGAGCTTGGTGCACCGTCCGCACCACCTGCCTCAGAACCTTTCTTCTGTATATACTACTAACAAATTTATGTATGACATTGTTGTTCAAGTTTTGCCTAAAACAAGCGCAGCTTTCCGATTTATTGTATCAGAAATTGTCTTACTATTAACTTGTTTTCAATTTTTATAAAACCTGCATGATTTAAATCTATTTCATCTGAAGGTGCGAGCAATAATAAGTTGAAGAGTTTGTGGGCAAAAAGCTGTTAATTTCAACGAACATTGAAGTACCTTTTGCGAAGAATTTCGTGTTGAATTTCACTTTACAGTAAAGCCCATAAAATGCAAAATAATATACCTACTTTACTCATATTTTAGAAATTGGTACTATGTAGTTATATAGTTGCCGTTTTCTTCAAAAATTAAAAAAAAAAACAATGCCATAGCTTTCAGCAATTAAATCGAGCCTGCGTTTACTGTGTGCGTAATTAACAATGCTTGCGTAGTGCTGGAACAACGTTGGGAAAACATAGGCGATGGGTTGTGGCGTGCATGTATTTCTAGTGACCTACATTCCTTTGTATACTAAGACTCTTAAAACAAACAATTCTTTATCGGTTTTTCAGGCACTAGCTGTTTTGATATCAAAAAGAAAGGTTTAAGTCAAGGCGACGGAAAATATTTGATAGACCCAGATGGAAAAGGCCAAGGCAATCCGTTCGAAGTATATTGTGACATGACGTCATTTGGTGGAGGTTGGACTATGTGTTACACGACTGATAGTCATGTTAATATCAAGACTGAACTCACCACCACTCTCGCCCACGGCTATCGAGCTGACTGTAACAAAATCCCGGTAAGTTTACTCTTCTTTATTTTTTTTATTATAAAAATTGAATCCATAAAATGGACTAATCACCCCTAACTTGTTTTATATTTTAATATAATCATGAATCGTGGCTAAGAAAACACATTTATCTTACTTTATTTAAATGATTCGTTTCTTATCTAACTTAAAATTCGAATATATATATATATATATATATATATATATATATATATATATATATATATATATATATATATATCATGAGATATAAATATATATATATATATATATTTCATCCTGCTCATGAGCACTACACTGATGAGGCCCATAAGGCCGAAACGGTACCGTCTGTAGTTAGATATCGCTCTATGGCCTTTAGGTCATATTGAGCGCTCTACAGGATGAGCCATGCCGCTTACGCATTGCGCACGCTCACTGCTTGCAGTTTGAGTGCTCTGGCATGGTTTTGATGTCCCACAATCGTGAGGCATCAAAGGTAACTGTAAATAGCAGTTACTTTCATCCTGCTCATCAGCACTACACTGATGGGGCCCATAAGGCCGAAACGGTACCGTCTGTATATATATATATATATATATATATATATATATATATATATATATATATATATATATATATATATATATATATATATATATATATATATTTTAATAACATCCCACTCAACACAAAATAACGGTTGTATAAAAACCTTATTCAACCGAATTGATAAACACTGTAACATAGAACATGCAAAACAAGCAGAACGTATCTACCTTTACTCAATTTTTATCAAGAACAACTGCATGCCCAAGGAATTTTATCAACAATATATATATATATATATATATATATATATATATATATATATATATATATATATATATATATATATATATCTTAA
>CACRXK020009010.1:0-19860 GCA_902702795.2 Paramuricea clavata | reverse complement strand
TGATTATATAATATATTTAGTAGTGTTACTGAAATTCATTGGTTAAATTTAGAAATGGCTGATATATATGATTAGTATTTTTGCACAAGTGAATATAACAAATCCTACAAGTTGATTGGTCAAATTTTACGTATTAAGCTGTTATATTCACCTACATGTGAATATAACAAAAGTGAAATTTGGAAAATGGCGGCTAGCCGTTTTGTGGAAGTGACTGGTTATTAAATAATAAATAATGGAAAATAAAATAAATCCAGTCTCCCCAAAAATGCAAAAGACTTGTGTAAAAATACTAAAACAATTATTCACCTCAGGCTTGGTGATTATCGGGAATATTCACCTTGACTTTGTCTTGGTGAATATTCCCCAATAATCACTGAGCCTTTGGCGAATAAGTGTTAAATATTGTTGGGTTTCATTTTAGGATCATGTGATTGCATTAATTACATACCATTGTCAAATAGAAATCATTTTGCCTTACACTATAGTCCAGCCAGCCATTTCTCCCATTTCTATATCCATCATTCCATCTCCAGGTTTTGTATTCTCAGGGGTTGGGTTAGGTCTGTGATTGCAGCAACCTCAACTTTAATTAATTATGACCCATAATGTATGTTTTTGTATAGATACTCGACGATATATACAATCGCTTCCGACACTTGCTTGAAGAGCTTAACCAGAACTGGATTGATCCACAGCTGTTTTCTGATGTCATCCATGCTGTTGGAGGTCCGCTACAAAATTGTTGGGGGTTCATTGATGGAACCTTGTGACCATGCTGCAGACCTGTTCACAATCAGAGAATTCTGTTCATACATGGTCTAAAATTTCAGGTGTGTTTACAATTCTAAGGAAGAAGAACTGTTCCTTTACCATTAAGTCATAATGCACTCAACTGCACCCTACTTTATTGTTTTACTCTGTCTAGTTTTGCACTTTAATAGATAACTTCAAATTTTTTTTACTTGACATAAATTTCTCTTTAGAGTGTTGTTTGCCCTAATGGACTAATTGCTAACTTGTATGGCCCTGTAGCAGGAAAACATCATGATGCCTTTATGCTCCATGAAAGTAATTTACTGCAGAAGCTAGAAGAGAAATTTAGACCACCCCACGTATTTGCCTTGTATGGGGATCCAGCTTACCCTCTCCGCATGCATATACTTGCACCATACAGAGGAGTAGTAGTTACAAGAGACCAGCAATTGTTCAACAAGAGAATGAGTAAAGTGCGTGTGTCAGTCGAATGGGCATTTGGCAAAGTGGTGCAATACTTTGCATTTCTTGATTTTAGGAAGAATCTTAAAGTGCTTCTACAGCCAATTGGAAAGTACTATGCTGTTGGTGTAATTCTAGCCAACTGTCATACTTGTCTTTATGGCAGTACAACATCAAGCTTTTTTAATCTCCCTCCCCCTGATCTTCAGACATATTTACATAACTAGAGTTATGTATGTTTAGACAATATGATCTGTGCAAGTAGAAAGATCAAGAATTTCAGACTTCCAGTTCAAATTTAAGTGAGCCCTCCTTAAGGAGGTATGCAAAGTATAAGGCATCGGATAGCATGCAGATGCTACAGATGGTTGAATATGGTATTTATCCTCACATGGCAGTTATCATTATAACTAACCCTAAAACTAGTAACCATTTATTGAATACACAAGCTTAATGCTATATAAAGCTACCTGTGGCACCTGTAGCCCTCTGTTACACCTGCTAACAGAGTCCTCTGTTACACCTGCTAACAGATGCATGTATTGGACATGTATGTCTTTAAGACCATTGTTAAACATGTCACTTTTCTCTTGAATTTAAACTGGAAGTCTGCAATTCGTGATATTATATTTTTCAAAGTGAATCAACTCAAATGTATGTAACACTTATGCAGTATGGGAGTAACAAAATGATGAGAAATTGTATGTGTTTGCCACCAAACACAAGGCCGATACATCTGGCAAACAATAAACTCACTCCAATAACTGTGTCTTGTGTTAGAGTTGACCCCCAGTTGTCGCTGTGACGTCATATGAAATGCAATAATAATTAAATAGTAGTGTATATAATAAATATAATTTTATTAAAAAATAAATAACTCATTTTATGGAACATTTACATATCATTGTTAAAGTATTTATAACAGTATGTTTATTCAGAAATTACTTTGTTTTAAAAACAAATCAACTATATACAATAATAACAATAAATAACAACAAAATAAAAATTTAATTAGTGCTTTGAGAAATTACTGGTACCTACAAATGACCTCATCATTTCAAATTGCATTTCAATTTGTTTTGCTTGAAGGTCAAGTCGCTTTTGCTCCAATACCATTGCATCTTCCTTTAATTTGTTTTCAACTTCAAGAGCCTTATTCTTGTATTCTAGCTCCTTCTGTCGCAGAGCAACATTGGATGAATTTTTTTCTGAGAGATATGACATGAAATCTGACTTGTTTGTGCGCTTCTTTCTTTTACCTATGGTTAACATTACATGTGAATTAAATATTTATGTAATTCTATCGCAACGACATCATCACTTGCTGTATGAGTGAATTGTAATCTACATGTTTAATAAATGCAGGTAGGGTGCTGTATTATTGATGATGTGTACCAAGACTGTAACATATAGGAGATAACTTACTTTTCTTATTTTGGACAGCTATAGTAAGTTCTTCATCTTCATCAGTTTCTTCATCTGAATCTCTGGCCCTTGAATTTTCTGTACAAAATTTAGTATTAATTGTAATACAAGTGCTCATCACTGTCATCACACCATTCATAAAGGTCCTTTATTAGTCCCTCTTTTGATCTGGCGTTTCATATGAAATGTAAATATGCTAAATTCTACAAGACTAAAATACACTGTACACCTGGTAATCTCTCCATAAGCACCCTCACTCGACCTCGACCCCTCCAACTATAATAAGTTCTCTCCCCTTTTAGACAAAATTATTAAGCCCTCCTCTCTAATAACCTCCTCCCCTCCAAAGGGCCTGGAAAAAGTAAGAACAGATTATGGTATTCTAATTCTGGTGTTTGTTCAGTTGCACCACCACCTCTATCCCCTGCATTAATCCCTACTATTAACTTACTTTCTCTCATAGCAACCATTGCATCATCTCTAAACTGTTCGGCATTATTTCTATCCAGTTCTTCTTGTAACCGTTTTCTCGCCTTAGTTGCTGTCTTTTTATTCTGCATGTCAGTGATATATGCAGATGCATCATCCAGGAGTTGCTGCAATTCCCCATATTGCTCCTCAGTGCCCGACCTGTGATATAAAAACAAGATATGAATGGAAAAGACTCCCTACCCTTCTCATTCTAGATCAATTCATGAGTAACTGGTAAAGGGCTTCTCGAATGCAATGTTTTTTACCCTTGTAGCTATTACTTCCCTTAATCCATAAGATACATAAAATTAATAAGGGCCATTCCAGTCATTTTCAGACTTCGGCCGAACTGCTACCACTTCTCGCAGCAGGTCCACATCATGGTGAGCATGCCATCTGAACATGGTCTTCAAAACAATTTAAAAAGCAGGCTCTTTAACATGTTGTTTATTTGTTCAAATATAAATGTTTATCTTAGCCATTTCAATGCAATACTGGTAGCTACTATCTGTAATATTTCACTACTTATTTACTAGGTTTTTTTTGTAACTTGTTTTAAGTTCTCTGGTTCAGTAAAACAGGAATAAAGATTGAAGAATTAAGATATACTTTTTGCGACTACGAACCGTCTATGATTGAACTATGGCGTTCATTACTTATATTAAAATACAATATTTACGAACCACACAAAGTCATTCAAAATAGCTATCTTGTAGTATGCTACTCCTTAAATAAATTTTACGTGTGATGAAAATACTTACACGCTTTTCCATTCCTCGAACAATTCTTCACTGGCCTTCACTTTCTTGTCTGAAATTTACCCGTTTGTCGTTTACGTGTAGACCATGGTTTACCGCGGGAAAACGGGTAGAAATTACGGGTAAAAATGCTGACATCAGCAAAAATTGGTAAACAAAATGGCGATACTCGTACCCGTAAACCGGAACCGGGGTATCTTAACCTCTCTATTGCCTTTAGGCCTTTGCGCTGATTGAAATCTGTGACATGCAGAGATCATGCGTATTAGGTTGATGGCATTCTTGTCTTATATATAATTGTTTTGTGTCCCACATCCATCATCTCATTGTTGGTTGTATATATACTTTTCGGATGAAAAGCTCACTATCAGCTACACTGCGCTGACGAGCCCCAAAAGGACGAAACAGCTGTCCGCAGTTGCTGGTAGCGAGCTTTTGGCACAATTGTCATTGCCTTTAGGCCTTTGCGCTGATTAAAATCTGTGACATGCAGAGGTAATGCTTATTAGGTTGATGCCTGGCATTCATATATATATATATATATATATATATATATATATATATATATATATATATATATATATATATATATATATATATATATATATATAAACTATTACAAAGCAACGGACAGTATACTTGCTTCAGCGACCTAGACGGCATACGATAAAGAGGAAACAACATAAATGGCTCCATGCAACGTAAAGCAAATTTACAAAATTTAATAACAAATAAATTTCTGCTATATGGTACAGATAGCTTCTTCAGTAAGGAGCCATGGTGCCACGGTGCCATGTATAGCCCCAAGTTAGTTATTATTAAATTTTGTAACTGATTTACTTTCCGTTGCAGCCATTTATGTTGTTTCCTACATGCTTTTTAATCTATTGACGCAATAATGAGCGTACTACGTATTGAGTTATATTTATGCAAATTTTGAAGTTTACAATTACGGAATACACAACAACAAGACCAATTTTCGTGCGAATCTATTATACCAAGCGTTAAAACAATAAGAGCTCGCTATTCTACGGTTGTCGTAGAGTATAGCGGCAGTCGATAGGGAACAGTAATTTCAACGATTGTTTCGTTTCTTAATGAGGCTATATTCGTTCGGTTACGTCCTTCGGTACATGTTAACTCATTCAACCATATTCATATTTCGTAGACGTTAGTCAGGTTCGAAAGAAAGATCATTGGAAAACTATAAATTAAAACATGAACCACTTTGTATTAGCGATTTTGAGATTTTAGCGAAGGAACGTTTACCAAATGGCGAATTCAGTTATTATGCATCGGCGGCGAATGACACGCAGACACTTGGCGAATCAACTGCGGCTTTTAAAAGGTAAGATCTTTAAGAAAGTCTGAATTAGGTCGAATTGGCTACAAATGTTCGCTTGTATTTCCTGGCAATCTATACGACTACAACTAAACGCGTAACTTTATCATGCAACTATAAACGAATAACTAGTATTCATAGTTTGATCTTGTGTATCTTATGAGATAAAACACACTGCGAATATTGACAACTTGTAAACTCAAGATATGAGCTATTTAAAACTCCTTCTCGACACATCCCATGCAATTAGAGTATTATCGGATTCACTTGTTTCTAGTAGTTCGCATGCACAACTCAACGAAAACGAACGTATAGCCTCATTAACACACGATCTATTCGTCGAAACGCATAGCAACTGGCTTAGAGGCAGCACATCAAGAATTTTTATCCGATATTAAACGAATATTAGTTACATAATCACATACCGTTCCACGAGCTAATTCTCATTGGCTGAGACAGCATATCGTGACTTTTCGTCTGGTGTTATACACAGCGAACGGACTTATGCGCATGGACAATGCAATTGTCAATATTTTAGAAAGGACCCATGTTAAACTCCAAAACAAATGTTCATGCACATTGTTGTAATTCGTTGAAAAAGCCGGACCATTAAACTCACAAAGTTTATAAAGTTAGGAAACAGAACTCTCTCAATACCATCACAGTTAATAGAATACATAGTTTGGAGACTCGATGAAAGTAGAATATAACTCATTAACTATGTTGCTTTCGGTTTATGCAAGAATTTGGGCCTATCTCGATCGTCACGTGTGTATTGTATTTTTTCCCCCAAAACCAATAGCAATGTTTAAATTGAGCATTTGTTCAAGTTACGGATGGATAACTCAACCACAAACTTGTTATTGGTTATTTGAGCGAAAATACAATATACACAGGGACGCCGGAACTTGGGGGGCAGGGGGGGGGGGCGGCTGCCCCCCTTGCCTTTTGCTAGGGGGGCAGGGGGGGGCAGAAGTGCCCTTTTAGTTGTAAAATACTACGTGATAAATCACATTTACAACGATGCTTTTTGTACGAAAATTATGTGATTCAGACAATTTATAGTTAATATTTCACTTTTGGTATGTCCGGAAAAAATTTTTGACCCCTAAAATGGTACACTGACCGAAATTTTTTTTTTGGGGGGGGGAGGTCGCCGAAAATTTTCGAGTTAAAAAAAATTTCCGGAAGATTTTGAAGTTTTGCTTTATAGAGGTGCCCTTGGTGTGGGTCCGCCCCCCTTTGCCTTATGATCGTTCCGGCGTCCCTGAATACACACGTGACGAGATAGCACCAAATTCTTGCATAAAGCTGGACAATAACATGTGTAGACATAGTTAATGAGTTGTATTGTACTTTACGAGTCTCCAAACCATCTATTAAAATAATAATTGTGATAGCATAGATATCTTATATAGACTATAGGGTAGCGTTTACACTGTACCGTTTTCGTAGCGTTCTCGTATTGTTCGAAAGAACTATATTAAATTCCAGCGGTTACCTCCATTTGAATACATGGGGGCCATGTTGGTGTTTCCCACTCGCTAATAAACGCTTAAAAATTAGAAAACAACAATAACTTTCATCATTTGAATAGTTTAAAAATGTATTTGGAATAGGTTTACCTTAATATTTAAGTTCCGTGGTTTTTCTGGAAAAATTTTGATAATTAAGGAAAAATTTAGGGTATTTTTTGAAAATTTAGGTATAAGGGGAAAAATTTGGTATATTTTGTTGCTGCCGCAGCAAGCGAGCCTGAAGCGAGCGAGCAAGGCAGCAGATCGTAATTTTGTTTTGTGGGTCGATATCAAAATTTTCTATTTGCCGCATTGCATGACGGTACCAGTGAATTTTAACCGTGGTGCAGCGCGGTCAAGCATAAGGCAAACAGGCAATGTGATCATCTTTCATCTTTGGTCTTCTTTTATGGATCAAACGGCATTTTGCTCTGGCTTAAAGTGATCAAACGGCATTTTGTTGGGTGCTTTTAGCATTATACGGCGGTGCTTTCGGCATTATACACGGTGCTTTCGCCATTATACGCGGTGGTTCCCGCATTATACGCTGTGGTTCCAGCATTATACGCGGTGCTTTCACCATTTATGTATGCTGTGCTTTTGCAATTATACGCAGTGGTTCGAGCACTATATGCGGTGCTTTTAACATTATACGCGATGCTAGCTTTCATTCAACATTATTTTCATATTCTTTCCATGACATGTATATGATTTAACGATTGCTTAAATTTGGTATGTGGTTGACGAATGCTTTTTGCCTATGGTCTGCAAAGACAATGACATGCTTTTCTGTGTATATAAGTGAATATAATGCGCGAATCAAGTCGAAACCTTGACATCCCCCCCGGGCATACCCCCGGGTATTTGGATTTTGACGTTTTGGTCAGGTCAAATTCCCTACATATATTTGTAATTCCCGTTCAAATACACCACGTATTGGGAAAAATTGGAGTTCAAATACCCCACCCCATGTACGAATTGGAAGCTACAGCATTTCGCAATTTTGGAATTTCAAAGTTTTTCTTTCCTTCAAAAACTCTCTTCAATCGTTCAAAGCCGTTTTCTTGTAGCCAACCAAGGACAAAGTTAATTCCTTTGCACTTGAAGACCTTGAACTCATCCATTAATTATTGACGCCATTTTGGATTCTGCACACGTGTTTAAAAGAAAAATTCAAATTCCCGACCTCCTTCAAATTCCCCACCTTCCACTAGAAAAAAAGGTCAAATTCCCGCCTTCTTAAAATACTAAACAAGCAAATTCCCCAGGTATGCCCGGGAGGGGGGATGTCAAGGTTTCGATTTGATTCGCGCATAACGCAGCGAATGCGCCAAGCAGTATAAACGCGCGGCTGAAATACGATATTAAAATCTTGAATGTGCCGTATGATTTAATTATGTTTTAGGATTTACAAATGCTTTGTCATTTGGTGTTTATACTTGTACTGCATCACAAGGCAGTACGTAAGTGAAAAAATTTCACATGTGAGACTGTCTTGTATATATTTTGCTTTCTTTGATAAACATTATTAAAAATAAACACGCAAATTTTAATTAGCGAGACGCAATGTTAAATGTCACCTGCATGTCATTGTCATTGCCCTTTAACCCCTGGTCTAACTGGCCGCTTTTGAAAATGTTGATCATGACGAACCGCACTGCCTTAATTATGCAAAGTTTGTGTTTTAAAAACGAGTTAGGATAAAACGCGGATACGGACGGACGGATGAATGACGGACGGATGGCGATGGACGGACCGGACGGATAACATATATATGTCATTATATAGTCAGCGCGCAGCCGCGCAGGGTAGTTAGTGGCTTACGTCTTCGCTGGTTGTTATACTTTAAAATAATTTTGTATTTACCGAGAAATCAATATTCCGAGTATATAAATATATAAACTGGGATGTCACACTGATAGTTTGTTTACATTTCCTGGAGCATCAAATCTTATGTTTAACCACGGTGGTTTAACCCATTAGCTGGCAATGCGCCCTTCCCTTGTCCAGCGCCAGAAAATTTTACTCGTCAGTGGTACAGGGTACTGTACATAAATGGGTTAACAAACCTATCTGCCAATGTCTCGTGTTAATCCATCAGCACAGTAATGACTTTAGTATTTACCCTGTCCAACGCCAGACGATTTTTAATACGCAGTCAGTGGTAGGGCCGTGCTGTCAATAAATGGGTTAACAAGGATAACAATAGCCTGCGTAGCGGCTATATCTACTTTCTCTGAGAGCCGCTACGCAGGCTAGGATAACAATAATAGGATGTTTCTGAAGAATTCGTTCAACACCCTGTAGTTTGTCTTTTGCTGTCAAAGGCAGCATTACTGCCCTGTGGGTAACCTAGTTTAAAAATAGTGTATGTTAGGAAAATTTTTTGTTATAGGTGCGGAAAAAATTTTTTCGTCCCTTTTCCTGTGTATGTCCGGAAAACGTTTTTCACCTCTAAAATGGTACACTGACCGAAATTTTTTTGGCGACGGGGGCTGGGGGTGGGGTGGGGGAGGCCACGGAAAAAAATTTAGCCCCCCCCTCCAAATGAAATCTGTTCCGCCGCCCCTGATCCTGAGTCTGCAATCACGGCTTCAATTTTTGAATTGTAGAATAATTAGATGCACTATCTAGTGTATATAATATATCGTGGACTTGGGATGCTCGCTTGGCACCAGTTATTGCAAGGAATAATAATTTATAGAAACGCTGAAGTAACAGATTAGCAGTTAACAATTAATGCATGGTTTACTTCGTTATTTAAGCTTAGGTACCTTTCTTCCTCTAACAATTCAATACGTAACTCCCACTAAATACAGATATAGACGGAGAATAAAAGATAAAGTACAACTGATAAAAACAGCAGAAGGGTTCCAGTCTCATGTAACTCATCCATCGTGACTACGCCGGT
Source organism: Paramuricea clavata (assembly GCA_902702795.2). Lineage (NCBI taxonomy): Eukaryota > Metazoa > Cnidaria > Anthozoa > Malacalcyonacea > Plexauridae > Paramuricea > Paramuricea clavata. The sequence continues at coordinate 10,218 of CACRXK020009010.1, read as the reverse complement.
TGAAAGGCATCAAGGAAATTTCAAAGTACTAACATTTAATATTTACATAAATATACAAGGATGAAAAGTACATTTGCATCGCTATTCAGAAATTTTGAGAATGTCAAAAAGTATACGTATATGCATGCCTAAAACCAAATAACACATCCCAAAGACTATGTAAAACTTCGATAGTAATTGATTCAATTTATAGTCCATTTGCTAAACAATAACCTAAGCAGTTTTGATACATCGGCAGGTTTAATTGTAATCTTGAATTATAAAATAAGCTATCTTTATCAACATGTAACTGAATATTTTAATTTTGGAATATACAATTACTTTATGGTTTCCGTGTTTGGATGGCCTGATCCAAACACGCGGGAATGTTGCGAGAGTTAAGAAAAGCGCGCGAAAACACGAGCCGAAGGCGAGTGATTTTACGCGCTTTTCTTAACTCGAGCAACATTCCCAAGTGTTTGGATCAGGCCATCCTAACACGGAAACCATAAAGTAATTGTTTTATAAAATAACAACAACACGATAGTCTTCCGTGTTTGGATGGCCTGATCCAAACACGGGTTTCGACCAATCAGAGCACGCATTATATACATGTTATTTTATAAATGCGGATAATATAGCTCTGCGAAATTTGCCGTTTTTCAGTCATTTTGTATTACGCACGGGAAATTGATACCGCTTTCTGAAAAAAGGTATCAATAGACTTGTCGAGATCAAAATTTTGTTCATGAGGTAATAGGTCCGGCGTTGCTGGAAATACAATACCTGAAACTACAAACACAACTCCACTGTTTCGTGAGAAAACACTTTCTCTTTTCTTTTGATTTGTTTGCATTCTTCACTGGTAGTAACGTTGTATCTCCTACATGCCTCTGCCCTCTCTCACGATTATATTTATTACGGTATACTTTACATTCATCTTAATTTATAATATAAATCATAAAACCGAAATTTCGCGGTAGTATATATTGTGATGTTTTCCACAAAAGTAAACCAAATATATCGATCGCCAGTTTAACTTTTTTGTCATACAATTTTTATGCCCGGCCTTCCTTCTTCTAAGGACACTAATACGTCTGGTACGTTCACGATTTCTTTGAAGCAATTATGCAATTTTGTGAATAACCAGTTTTGTATTTTTGTTAGACACACAGACAACCAACGTGCACAGGATGCTATCAATGTCACATTGTTCCACTGGGGAGTTCATGCTTGGGTAGTGTACAGTCTGGTTGGTATCCTCATGGGTCTGGTGAGTTACAGACAAGGATTACCCATGACAATACGTTCATGTTTTCATCCTCTCATGGGAGACAGGATCTATGGATGGATTGGTGACGTCATCGATATTCTCTCCGTAATTGTCACCATGTTTGGTGTATGCACAAGCCTTGGTCTCGGAGTGATCACATTAAATACTGGCATCAATAGAATGAACAGTGATATAGCAGAGAACAGCACAAATCAGATTATTATTATTTGGATAATCACTGTAATTGCGACCATTTCAGTCATATCAGGACTCAAAGTAGGCATCCGTCGTCTTAGCGAGATCTGCTTCTGCATGGGAATGGCACTGATGATGTTTGTTTTGTTCTATGATAATACTTGGTATCTACTCAATCTCTACGTGCAAAGTATTGGATACTACTTTCAATATATCATTCAACTTGGTTTTCACACTGATGCATTCGCTCAGCTTGGAAACGCTCCTGACAAAATGGAGAACCCAACTTGGATGGATGACTGGACGATCTTCTATTGGGGATGGTGGATTGCTTGGTCTGCATTTGTTGGCATGTTTATAGCCAAAGTTTCCAAAGGTCGAACTATTCGTAATGTGATCAACGCAACTATGACAGCACCGATCTTATACAGCTTCTTGTGGCTTTGTATCTTTGGCGGTGTTGGTATCAAAATGGAACGTGAAGCAGTGCTGAAAAACATCACATGCAACTCCACCCTTGGTGGTGGACTTTCCACAGAATCATACAACGGACTGTACCGTCTGTCTTGCCGAACGTCCAGCCAAATGTTTTTCGACGTACTCCAGCAATATGGTGAGAATCTAGAAGGCTTCTTATTCGGTTTATCTATGGCAACGATCGTCTTGTACTTCGTGACGAGCTCTGACAGTGGTTCCTTGGTTATTGATTGTCTATCGGCCAACGGCAGCCCAGAACCGCCCATTGTGCAACGTATATTTTGGGCGTTGACAGAAGGTGCGTATATTCGAATCATATAGGGAGGAAAATTTTTTCTACAATATTTATAATTTTCTTCTTCGGATCCAGACTCTGTTCAGAATTTCTTGAAAATATTTAATATGTGGTGTGGTGTACAATGTGTTTAATATATTCAATATTGTATTATAAACACAGCAATAATTAACGTAACATCAAACACTCATTAATAATTCATAAGCTTATTAGCAAATCATGTCAACCATAATATGTCACGTGTAGTGGCTTTAAACCTGATAAAACACTCCTAATTAGTATTCTTTATATAAAGAATACTAATAAGGCAATATCTATTGTAGTCGTGTCCTCATTGGTATTCTTTATATATAGAATACTAATTAGGCAGTATATCTATTGAATTTGTAGTCGTGTTTGAAGCCGTTTAATAAACTCGCAGGTCGTGTTTTATTAGGTCTAAAGCCACTCGCGCTGCGCGCTCGTGGCTTTAAACCTAATAAAACACTCCTGCTCGTTTATTAAACACTCCTGCTCGTTTATTAAACAGTACTCATAGTGTCCTGAATGATCAATATAAAATTACGATAAACAGAAAGTAATATACTTAATTTTTTAAGAGGCATATTTTTTCAATGTTACGTATTTGCAATGAAAAGTGTTCAAAACCTAAAATCTTTTTGGCGTTCCTCTCAAAATTACTTTGTTTTAGCTTTATTCTCTAGTTTATAGAGTTAGCAACCTTTTTAAATGCATCTGCCGGTTGAGAAAGGCGTAGGACAAAACATGGACTCAAGCCCGTAGCTGGCTTTCAATTTCTGGGGGGGGCACTCACTGCAGAAAGAATGTAACAGACGGTTTGAGATAAGAAAAACTTTTTTCCGGAACCCCCTTCCGGCGCCCCTGCGTGCAAGTCAAGAATAGAGAAAATGGAAAAATCAGTCCAGTCCAACTGTCCAGTCCAGTCCAGTCCAACTGTCCAATCCAGTCCAGTCCAACTGTCCAGTCCAGTCCAGTCCATGTTTTGTACTATGCCGTTGAGAAACCTAAAGTAATAGTTAAAAATTGTCAATTAAAATACAATTATCGATCATGATGCTTTAAAATTGACGCCATATTTACAGCCATATAAGCAAAACTTACTGAACTTCAGGCGTCATTTTCTCTTTGGCGTATCATCTAAAATCTCTTCATTTTAGCATTATTTTACAGATAAAGCGCTAAACATACTTCTTAAGTTTGTTTGCCGATTGAGAAACGTATCGAAAAATAAAAATTTTGAATTTAGTCATAACCTCAAGTGGAATATTATACGCATTAGTTTTGAGCGCGTGTTACGTAACATACAAAAAAATATCCTCTTAATAAAATGGGATTCTGTTGATTCTTAATTAAATTCTTAATCCTCCTTTTTTGAAATTAATATGAGATAGACGATAGCAGTAATTATCACTTATTTACTGAGATCGAGGGAAACGGTGTGTTTTGTGAACCCGAGACCGCCGTTGTTGCACGAGGCGAAGCCAAGGCAACAACGGCGGTCGAGGGGTCACAAAACACACTGCTTTCCCGAGGTCTCAGTAAGTATGAATAATTCACTGGTTATTGGAGTGAACTTAATTTGAAACCAAAACTGGATAAATGGAACGCCGTAAATGTTTAGTAGAAAGTTTAAAAAATGAACTTTGGAACTTCATGGTTGACACGCATGCGTATTGCAGCCATTATATTATTGACCGGTCAATAAATGTTTCATTTTGGACCGGTTGCCGAGCATGACGTTTTGTGGACCGGCACATGATACGGTTTTGACCAATCGGCAAACAGAAAAATTGAACTTTGACACCAACTATATAACAACAATATATATTGTTATATATAGTTAGTGTCAAAGATCAATTTTCCTGTTTGCAGATTGGTCAAAACTGTATCACGTGCCGGTCCACAAAATGTCATGTTCACTGCGTGCTTTGCCGAGGAGGCAACGGGTCCACAATGAAACATTTATTGACCGGTCAGTAATAAAATGGCTGCAATACGCATGCGTGTCAACCATAAAGTTCCAAAGTTCATTTTTTAAACTTTTTATTAAACATTTACGGCGTTCCATTTATTCAGTTTTGGTTTCAAATTTGAAGTTCATTCCAATAACTGGTGAATTATTCATACTTTGACATTTCGTCTCGGGAAACAACGGCGGTCTCGGGTCCACAAAACACACTGTTTCCCTCGGTCTCAGTAAATAAGTGATAATTATTTCATTTACTATTATTATATTATTACAAATTGAAATATGTACTTCATATACAGTATGTATACCTCTAGCTCATCGTCTTGCAGCCGGGTTGTTGCAGTTTTCTGAACAATAAAATTGAATTGTATCATTTAGGGGCCGATTACATGGAGAACTTTTAACCCCGGGGTTGAACTCAGCCCTGTTAATTAACCGGGTTGAAATCTTTTGCGATTACATGGACGATTTCAACCCCGGGGTTGAAACGCTATACTATACGTTCTCGGCATCGATTCCCGGAAGTAAAAAAGCCTTTATTTTGTTTTCTTGTAATAAATAATCACTACCATGTATGCCCGAATAACTCATGATAATTAATGAAACGATTACATGACAAAATATTCAACCCAGGGCTGAGTTCAACCCCGGGCTGAGTTCAACCCCGGGGTTGAAATTTCAACCCTGCTTCAGCGTTTGATTTTGATAGAGTTTTGTATTACAGACAGGGCTGAAATTTCAACCCGGTAAACAGGGCTGAGTCAAAGAGTGGCTGAGTTCAACCCCGGGGTTGAAAATGCTCCATGTAATCGGCCCCTTAATTGCATTATTTAGGTGCTTGCGCTACAGCGCTGTTGAAGGCTGGTGGTAAAGATGCTTTGGATGCCCTGCAAACAGTTTCAATAGCTGGAGGCTTGGTCTACACCGTCATCATATGTTTCATGTGTGTTTCAGTATGGAAAGTCATGAAGGAAGAAGCTGGAGAAAGCCAGCCCGAGGCTCCGCAATTTTCATGTTCTCTTCTCGCAGTTCTTGATTTCAATTCAAGGGCGAAATGGTTGAATGTCCTTACTGCAGCTTTATTTCCATGGTTTCGCGGAGGCCAAGCTGCAGGCAAGGTTTACAAGCAGGAATCTTGGCCCCATATGGTTATCCTCGCTTTACTGATGTATTGTTGGATTGCTCTCGAAATTGCTGAAATCGCGGAACAGGGTTTGGCGTATATTGGATGGGTCGTGTTGTTTGCATTCTTTGCTTATCTCGCGGCAATACGTATTGCCATTCGAGCTAGGAGTGGAATCAAGGGTAGTATGTTCGAAGATGCTCTGGCTGTTATCTTTTTGTATCCCCTTGCAGTTGACCAGATGCATGAACATATATTTTTCGGAGATGTACAAGACACGAGACAAGATAAAGATATTGGCCTCCAGAACCCAGGACAAGAAAAAAACATGGATACATACGATAAAAGTAATGGAGGAAAACAGTTTGAAGAAGCTCATTTTTAGTAAAATTTAAAAACTAAGTGACGTTTAGAAACACTTAATCGTAATTTTGGGTGTTGTATAATAACATACTAGTATATATAGTATAATAACATACCAGTAAGAACTTGTACATTACCATTTTCAATTTAATCATTTAAAGGAACATTTTTTTTAACATTTCTATTATTTAGCTTTAATAGCGTAGATCTATATTTTTCAAGTAATTTTCATAACCATGTATATGTACTTTTTTCTGTAAACTATTTAACCATTAGGTATTATAACATTACTTTAATTAGGAGTATTCTTAAATTTCTTTACATACACATTGTCATTGAATTGAAGTATTCTTAAATCTTCATAAATTGCCCTGTATAGTTTAATTTTTTGTAATATCAGTATTTGCAATATTTCTATCTTTGGACACTACGTTTACTATACAGTATATTATTGTAATATCCTAGTTTGCATTAATTATAATTTTAAAAATCCAGCGGCACCAATCTTCAGTTCAGAACTTCTGTGAAAATTTATTTTGTTATACTGCCTGGTTCGAATATTAATAAATGACCACCATTACTATTTGCTCTACTCCCCGCACACAGTGGCGTAACTACTATGGGCTCAGACCGGGTGAACCCGGGGGCCCCCAACCCAAATGGGGGCCCCCAGGCTTAGGCGATAGGGCAAAACATTGGCCAGGGCCTCTGCTATGTTACAATGTCGTTTTATGACCATCAGAATTCTGTAAAATCTCTCCCCAAAGTCCAGGAAATGGCATTTCGGAGAGTCTAGATTCAAAAATTTTCCGGATGACCATGCCCTGGACTCCCTAGAAAACTTGTGCATATATGGTGCTCGACTCGTGCCTTTGGCACTTCTACTAGAGGGGCCTTCGAAAATTTTGAACCGGGGGCCCCTTGATATAACGTTACGCCACTGCCCGCACAACTATAAATCCTATAACGACGACGTTTTGTACGAATTCTTTCAGGAACCGTAGGATCCCTTATGATGTTGTTCTTGATTGTTTTGTGTCATGAAATATGATTTTGGTATAAGTCGTAGTTGTCTTAAAAATTCTTCCTTTGTTAGATCTTCTGGTAGAGCAGCATTGCAGTCTACCACAAGAGGATGGTAGAAAAACTCCTTTAAAGGTACACCGCGACGAAGTCGTTTTCTCTTTTTCAATTCCGGTACAGTTGGTCTCTGTTTACCTGTTTTTGTTAGTCCTGATTGTTTCGTCTTTACAATACGTCTATTAACGTTTACTTGATGATTATTTGGTAAGCTAAAACCTTGAGACGGAATAACAAAATTGTCGACATTTTTCTGTTCATGATTGATAGGTTCCGGATATTCTCTATATTTCTCCTCGTTTTCTTGCAAGGTTTTAATATTTTTCAATTGTTCGTCGAGTTTGTGTTTTAGATTCGCAATTCTCAATGCTGTTTTATTCGCAAGGTTCACTGTAAGTTCTTCGGCAGACCAAAGTTCTTTGACATTTTCACCTCCCTTTTCAGCTGCCATTGGTCCGCTGTGCGTTTGCGTGTTGAAGTTACTCTCTTTGTAATTATAACCAAACAAAACGGGAGACAAGCTTGGAAATTGACCAAAACGCGCTCTTGAACCACTGAACTGCATTACCTCCTGAGAATTTGTGCTATTGTTTTCTCCTTCGGCGGGGAAATTTGTATTTTGACATGCCTGCTCAACGAATTCTGTGAACTTTGGCTTGAGTTCATTCATGTCAAAATTATTTAGTATTTTGTTTGATTTCGTCATCAGATTAAAAATTAACGGTCATTACATACATCATCATCAGTGACGCCATACTCACTGCGTCATATGACTCGTATGCTGAAACTGCCACGCGCTACTTTGTGTGCACGATTGACTGAATAAACTTCTTTAGATAAATAGAAAATAAAGAACTTCAAATAGACTGAAAACGCGACGTCACGAGGACATGTGTGGGATTTTATAGTACTTTACTACCGGTTTGTGTAGTCTAGGACGTCGTTCACGTTGTGTTTAGGACGCGCCTCGCTCATCTTAGCCACTGATCTATATAAAAACACTGTAGTGTTGCTATTTTTAGTACGTTATTTGCGCCTGGGTACGAGGCTGGACGTGGCATTCATGCAGGGTGTTCTCACGTCCTCTCTAGAACGTCACAAATTTATGCTAATTGTTTTGAGAAAAAAATATGAGAGTATATATGCACCACAAAAACCATCCTATTTTCCCCATATATTCTTCAATATTTGTAGCTGTGTTTGCGTTCTTATATTTCGCTGAGTTTTGGACGCGTTGGTTTTTGGCAAGTACTTTCATCACCATAACAAACAGGGCTGCAAGCATTGTTGACCACATCGATACTCAGTCTGCTTTCAAACAAGAAAAAACGGATCAATTTTAGTTCGCTTGTCACATGTATGCAAGAGTACGAAAATACACGACAAATAAAAAACACCTTTCGGAGTGAAAAACGTCGTAAACAACATTGAATTTCACCAAAGTAAACTCTATGATATGTCTATATTAGTATCGAACAGCTTAGAAAGTCGATTAAATCAAATGGAAGTATTTAACTCGTTAACAATACCTGCAGCTGTTTAGTCATTTTCGTCCGTATGACGAGATAAAATTCAATTGTTCAAAAACAACAAATTATGGTAGTTTTTTCAAAAAGAAGTTGTTGAATGTTCACAGAATATCTTCAGAAAATACTAGGTATAATATAATAGTCGGAGTACTTTCTTGCACATACAGTAGTACCTGGACAAATAATTGAAAACGAAAAAGAATATATATAGGCTAATCGTGATAATCGTTTATTAAAAAGTACATACACCTTGCAGTCGCTCGACTGAATTACGTGTAGCAATTACAAGAAAGATTAAAATTATAATTATATGTAGGGCCTACAATATGACATTAATATATAATATATAGACTATATAAATGTATGCGTTGAGTAAACAAATGTTCTATAGTTCTTGGCTTTAGCTGTATAGTGCATATAATAAAACTATCTGTTCTTTGACGCCTTTGACTTTAATTTGCCGGCTTATATCGTTGTTATACACGTTCTTCTCTCAACTCAAATTATATATACGACAATATATATTCCAAAGAAAAGCTTTTCGCTAGTGTTTCTCTTCTGTCAAATACAAAATTTTTATCTACAAAAGCCCTTCAATTGTGAGTTTGGGTAATGGTCGAGTGTCGAGGGTCATAGGTCGAGGGTCATAGGTCGAGGGTCATAGGTCGAAAGTCGAGGTCGAAAGTCGAGGTCGAAAGTCGAGGGTCGAGGGTCAAAAGTCGAGGTCGAGGGTCAAAGGTCGAGGGTCGAAATTCAAGAGTCTAAAATGGGAAATATTAATTTTTTATTACAGGTAATAAATTTCTAGAATACTACATTTTTGGCATTTGTTGTCAAAATTTTAAAGGTTCTCCTGATAACTAACTTCATTACTGTTAGTCCAGAACATGCCTTAGGGCATAATTAGGTTTCTTTTTGTTTTTTTGAGAAAGTGTATAAAATTACTAAAACTATTCGAGAACGTATGGTGAGTATTTTGAAAATATCCGAAATTGAGGAGATTTTGTTTCCGTTCGTCGCTAAATTTGCCCAAGCTATGATCAAACCATATTATTTAGAAAGAGAAATCTTTGCGAAAAGATGTGATCGAATTTGTTTACGTTTTGCCGTACGACAATTTTTAGCGGAGATATTTGACTTTGAAGGCGATGCGGTCGGGCCGCCAGTGATTTAGCCTGCTCACAGACGTTGTAGTTCTTACGCCAAGCGACGAAATGGCTTGGCGTAAGAACTACAACGTCTGTGAGCAGGCTACCAGTGATTAGCCTTTTACTGTTATATTATATATGAGCACACACAATGTAGGCCACAGAAAATGTTACATCAACGTACCGCTATAAATGAGCTCATGGAGTAATTAAAAGAATGCAAAGGTATTATACTATCATGTCAACTATATTTTATCGTTAAAATGTATTTATTGGACTAATTTGAGAATGTTTTAGAATAGTTTTGGTTGACTATAAATTTGTTTATAAAAACCGTGAAAAACCCGCAACACCTGATCATTCATTCTGAGATTGGGCCGCCTGTGTTTGAACGTACCAGCATATACTCATTATTCAGTAAACTGGGCGGACGCTCTACCAGTTGAACTATCGAGTTGACTCGATAGCTCAATTGGGAATAATATATGCAAATCAATGCTCAGCATTATATGCAGCTAACATGAAGTAGTATTTCAACTCTATTTCAGAGCCATCATCAGGGAAACATGATCACTGATCTGCTGCCTCGTCCCCAGTCGCTTGCTATTTTGCGGGCGTGCGTCTTTATCGGGCTTGCAGAGTTGCAGTGCACGCAATCCATTGAACTATAAATAAACTGGAAGGCTAACTCAGGGGGGGAAATTGAAGCCAGTGCATTTTAGTTTTTCTGAGTTATGAGCAGAAATACTCAACACTGAACGTTGGG
>CACRXK020009009.1:527-18398 GCA_902702795.2 Paramuricea clavata | reverse complement strand
CCCCCCCCCCCCCCCCTTGTTGAGTTTTCCAAATGGATTAACTTGCGTGAAATCTCGCCTCGCAAAGCCAATGTTTATTTTGCTTGAAGGTGAACGCCGTATTTTATCGCTTATAAATATCGAGACTGTCAGAAAATTAGCAGAAAAATAATGAAAAAGATGTAACAGGTAATTATAATTTTGTATATGAGAGTTAATTTTGAACGGTCTCATTGTAGATTATTAGTGGTAATAATAGCAAAACTTGGTTAAAAGTATAAAAAGTATAAAAGCCCGATCTCTGCTACTAACTCTTGACGAAGGGCCTTCGCTTGAAACGTCGTGTTTCTGCTTATTTTTTAAGGTAGTAATATAACCACTCAGCACACAGGCGGCCCAATCTCGCAAGGGTCAGTATAGACTTATAGTATAAATGTATATTATATTATATTATAAATGTATATTATAGTAAAAATATGTCGTAAAATATAAATTTTAAAATGAAATTGACTTGCCTATTTGATAGTGTGTGTTCTCCTTTTATTCCTCCTTTGTTGGACTAATATTTTCCGAGACTTTGTACTCGATGTTACTAGTATACATGAAACATGATAAAAGCTAACGATTCCCGATCGTCGATCCGACGGCACGGCACTTCGAAAGGGCCAAAAGATAAGAATATTCTTTAAACGAATACTTCGGCGAGAAACTTCGGCGAGATGTACAAGTTTTGGACCATATTTTCACAATGGAAATCAAAACCCATTTTATATTGAACTTACCCGGACCGAAAATTACTACGGCGAACGTCTGCGCAACCAGGCCTGCTTTACCGCTGGATTTACAAGGGGGAAGCAGCCAATCGCGGTCGCGTAGCGACTGTTTACATTATTTGAAATTTGATATTCAAAATAAAAACTCCTTTGATCGGATACTGTATAAAATTCGAGATGTTATCGAAGAAAAGAAAATTAAACGACGGAGATTGAAGAAATTTAGGGAAGAAGTAACATACAGCGGCTCTATGTTGGAAAGTATGGTAGAATATGATACTTTAATTCGAAATATTGTCGTGAATATATTAGTGGCATCCTCCCCTCCTGTAAATCCAACGGTAAAGGAGGTCTGGTTGCGCAGACGTTCGCCGTAGTAATTTTCGGTCCGGGTAAGTTCAATATAAAATGAGTTTTGATTTCCATTGTTAAAATATGGTCCAAAACTTGTACATTTCGCCGAAGTACCTCCGTATTTTCAAAGAACGGCACTTGTTGTACATGCTGGCGAATTGTTTTGGAGAATAAAGCGATTTGAGTGTGAGAATTTTCGATTCGAAGTGCCGTGCCGTCGGATTGACGATCGAGAATCGTTAGACTTTATCATGTTTCATGTATACTAGTAACATCGAGTACAAAGTCTCGGAAAATATTAGTCCAACAAAGGAGGAATAAAAGGAGAACACACACTATCAAATAGGCAAGTCAATTTCATTTTTAAATTTATATTTTACGACATATTTTTTACTATAATATACATTAATATAATATACATTTATACTATAATACTATAATACTATAAGTCTATACTGACCCTTGCGAGATTGGGCCGCCTGTGAACTGGTCAACATATTCAGGTCTTGTCTTCAACCAAGAGAAATGCAAATGTCAGCGTGTAACAAGGAAAAAGAGTAGTATAAAACACGTTATAAGATCAATAACAAGTCCCTGGTGGTAACTGAAAAGAGAGTACCTGGACATTATGTTCTTCTTTAAAGCTGTAAACAACATTACAACCGTCTCGAATGAAGTCCTTCCACAGCCAATTATCCCATCAAAGCTCACTGGAACCTCGGTTGACACCAACCTGTTCTCGTTCCGTTCTCGCAAATGTAAGAACTTACAGTTCATCAGAGTAATAAGAACTTACAACTCTCTGCCAGAAAGTCAAAGGCAAAACGAGCTCTCACTGGTACGATTTAGAACATTGTTGCTGGACATTGAACAACGCTGTCAAGATATTCTATGATGTGGACGACGCCAGAACGTGGAGAATGGTCTGCTTGAAATGCAACACATCACGCAAACTCATGCAACCATTAACATGCTGCCATTAGTACTGTATACACTATATTCATTATCCGTTTCAAGTTATATATTGGTTATGTGTTTTCTGTATCCAAAGGCCCACAGTAATTGATTTTATTGGTGTCCCGCTTTTTTTGTTGTTCTCAACGTTATGTTGTTGCATGTCACCTTTGTGTCCAACCTTAAAACGTGAGAGGTTCGGCGTATTTGCTGAGTTTCGCTAAGTTTTGTCTAAGTCTAAGCCAAGTTTTTAAGCAATTTTCCGTATTTCCCAATCTTGGGCTCATAAAATTCAAACATATTAAAATGAATGGTGGTATTCTAAAATTAAACCATCCTAGGTTTAATTTTGCAATCATGTACGTTGCGTTGAAGTTTTAGCGTTTTGGGGTTGGACAGAACGGTTTTAAAGTTTTGGGGTTGCATTGAAGTTTTAGCGTTTGGGGGTTAGGGTTCTTTGATTGTGTAATTATAGGTGAAGCTAAATAAATAAAAAGCACTGACAAAGTACAGTACATCACTACGAACACATAAATCGGATGCAGTCCGCGGAATGTTTATTCTATGGCTAAATGAATCATCAGAAACTTTACACTAAAAATAAACTTTGGAACTTTGTGGCATTGCACCCATCCTATTGTTGATCGGTCAATAAATGTTTCGTTGTGGACCAATTCCCTCCCAACCAAAACCAAAGCATGCAGTGAACATGACGTTTGGTCGACCGGCACGCGACACGTTTTTGACCAATTGAGGAAAAAGAAAAATTGAACTTTGACACTTGCTATATAACAATTGTGATTATATACTTTAACCAATTTTAGCTTTATTGTGCAAAATATTTCTGTAAAATTCCAATACAAATTTCCACCTTACTTTATGGCGACAGTATTTTCCAATTTTTTTACATATATGTACACAACAAATAGTGCCAAAGGAAACAAGAGCCAATCCGCCAATAACACCAAATGTGATATAAACTGGCTCTATAATTAAGATGAAACAATTTTGACAGCCTCCTAATAAGCAGGCGCTAACACACAGGTACACACGTAAAAACCCACAAGTTTTATTTTGAGTTTGGAACAAGCGGTTTACAAACTTGATGGCATTAAAAGAATTGTTACAAGGTTGTTCTAACAAGCCTGATGAATGCAGTCATGACGGTTCAGACATTTAATGAACTATAGATCAACGGGCTCTGGAAATGGTTTGGGGCACCCCAACATATATAGGGGATTGTTTTGCTAGGGATTGTGTTAACTTATAAATATTTTTTGTTGATACTTGGCCCTACTTAAAAAGGTCTCTTCTATTATACAAAATACTTTTATTCAACATTGTGTGACTTGTTTCATCGTATCATAACAGCCAGCAACACCAAGCACGATATAAACTGGCTCTAAATTAAGATGAAACAATGTTGACAGCCTCCTAATAAGCAGGCGCTAACATCACAGGTACACACGTAAAAAACTCACAAGTTGTTACAAATCTGTTCACAAGCTGTCGACAAGTGTTCCCATTCAAGTTTTATTTCGAGTTTGGAACAAGCGGTTGACAAACTTGATGGCATTAAAATAATTGTTACAAGATTGTTCTGACAAGCCTGATGCATGCTGTCATGATAATATAACAAGAATGCTACTAGAAATACATGCATGCAGCAACTCCTCGCCTATGTTTTCTAAACATCAAATTAACATGAAGTATTTGGAAATGGCCAATACTGAACGCAGGCTCGTTTTGTAAAAAAAGGCAAATTAGTTGAAAGATTAGGACTTTTAGCTATACAACAATAAATTTCCGAAATATATACTATAGGTATATTATTCTGCTTTTTGTCTCTTTTAATTTAATTTAATGTAATTAAAATTTAACTTCAAACGTTAATTTCGTAATTATTAAAACTACATTTGCCGCAAACATAATAAGTTCAAATTTTTCGGTAATTTCAGTTCCGACTTCAAATCAATTTGTTCTCCTTTACATTTTAAGTTTTTTTTCTTAAACTAAGCAGGATAATTTAGTTAGGAAACTTACAGCTTCGTTGGAAAGGAAAATAGTTCATGTTTTAGCAAAAGCTAAAGCAACAAAATTCATAAACATTAATCACTTAAAGCAAACTTGCCCCATTTTTCACGATTTCCCATAGTCCATAACTTTTTCTTATTTTTTAAATTTAATTGCTTTAAAGCTCATTGTGTAAAATCACTCGGAAACGCGATTTTCCAAATATATGTTTTGAAAATTTAAATCTTGCTTATCCCACTCCTGGCAAACAGCCATATTTTTGAGATCAGTGAGGTCCACCCATAAACCATAGTCACGCGCCCGCGATACTTGATCAACTTTATACTTCGCTAGTGCTTTCCTTTCCCCGGGTGTAAAAAGCCAGCGGAATTAGTACCCTCGCCCCGGGCTTACGCCCGGAATAGCGCTCCGCGCCGTTGGCTCGGGGACAAGGTATACGACACAAGGTTGTAACGGTATTGTAAAATCGGACTTGTTGGACCAACCTTGCAACAAGAAGTGCAGAAATGCAAGGTAGCGCTAATCGTGTATTGAACAAACAGGTCCCTGATACTTTTGAAAACATTTTTTTTCTAAAACTTACCCCATGAGTTAGTTTTGACTTCGATTTCACTATGTTCTCCATCACCATCATCATTAAATCCGTGCACTTTAATGACGTATAATGTTTCACTCTTCAGATTTTTCAACTGAAGATTTAAAGAATTCGATAAAATCTTCTTTGTTTTGTAATGCGTATCGGATAAAGTCTTGTAGCTGACTATGTATCCATCTATGTCGAAATACTCTGCCCCTGTTGGTTGACGCCAACATATATCAATGCTGAGCTGAGTTTTACCAGTAAATTTCAGCTGGGTTGGTGCAGCAGGCTTCCCTGAAACACGATAAGAAGTTTGGCATAAGAAAATGTACTTTGGATAATAACCGGGGAAGTGGTGTTGCTTCTTATTTTCAAATATTATGTTGTTGTTCTCTTGGGCTCTTCAAACACGGGTTTATCGGAGCTTGGGTAGTTTATATTAAGATAGCGTTCCAATCGTTCTGGAGTACGTTGATTGAACGAAAGCCAGACCAGGTACTGAATTTTTTAGCGGTTGTAGATTGGCTTGGCGTTTGTGTTTGTTATAATTGATTCCAATGGTTTTCTTTAGGTTATGTTTTTTTTTTAACTCTTTGTTAATCCTTTCAGTGGCAATGCACCCTGATACACCCACTTTAGTATTTTACTTTGTCTAACCCTAGACAATTTTACTCGTCAAGTGGAAAGTGCTGCCACTCAATAGGTTAATCAATAGATGAAAACTTTAATTGATCTGTAATGTTTATTTTCCAATTTCTGGTACTAAATATTTATATTTGCAATATTAATTAGTTAACAATTATTCGCCGAAGGCGAGATGATTATCGGTGAATAAAAACCGAGACGAAGTCGGGTTTTTGTCGATAATCTCCGAGCATCAGGCGAATAATTGTTTTAGTATAATTCAATAAGTGATTATTTGGAAAGAAATAAAAAATACACATTTCTTCGTCATTTAAATGACAAAACGGCTTCGACCTCCATTTTGAAAATCGCTTTGGTGATTATCGCGTTATAATCACCTCAACGGCAACCAATCATCGTGGAAAATTTTCAATAATCACTCATGCAATTACACTAATATTTATTAATATTTAGGTCTACTTTGTGGATTAAAAATTAAGATTGATGAACAACATTCAATGAGTGTCATTCACTATCTCTTCTATATTCTAGAATTTCTACATGAAAACCCAAAATTCTTGTAGGAAATTAGGATGCAAGCAAGATGCCTGTTCAGGCGTTCACACTGGCCTCACTGTTGGTAAAATATCATCGCTATATTCTAAAAAATAATTTGACACACGTAGATGTTCTTCACTTCTTGACGGCTGTCACTTCATGATCACAAATATTCAGAGACGGCACAATAAAATCCACACAAATCCGATGAGAGTTCAGCGATATTATATCGAAAAACACAGAAAAGTTCAAGCGAATCCGCAGTGAAATATAATAAAATACGTCCCACAATTACAGCGTCTAAGATTTGTAACGTAGCTAAAGACGAAAGTCGTTCTGATTAACATCTTGTAGAATTGGTCCTAATAATCGTCGTGAGCATGTTTTAGCTAAATTGCGCAATCCTGAGTCGCCGATGCCGCAATGGAAATTCACACTTGCGACAACCAAAAAACCGAAAAAGACAGCATTTTCAAACAAAAGCATGCTATGACACTAGCTGCGCCAGTTTAATAATTTTCTTATAGGAATTGCTGTAAGAATTTGGGACTAGAATTTTTCTTATTAATGTCTATAAAATTCCTGTAAGAAAAATTACAAAAAGAATTTTTTCTAAAGGAATTCATATAGGAAATATTCTTATAGAAAAAATATCTATTAGAATTTCGGACAAATTAAAATTCCTATAGGAATTTTTCATATAAGAATTTTGTTGGAAATTCTTATAGGAATTTTTTCCTACAGGAATTCCTATAGAAAGTTTTACAACTACGAATATAAACTCCACAATTAGTTAACAGGTAATCACACGCGGAGGAGTGCAATTAATGTTGAACACTACTCGCCTCAGCGGCTTGTTCAATTTTGGTACATTTTTTAAATATCATGGATAAACTAGAACTGACATTATTGAAACTCGAACAACATATTTTAGAGTAAGAAAATCTTATTACAGACTTACATAGACATAGTCACGTTTCTTTGCATCCCGCTGAGATTTCTTAAAACTATTTCCAACAGGTATTTTTCACAGACTCTTTTTGCTATACTATGTTTTTAAAACTTTTTCTTGTGCCAAAATGCAGTTGACTTAAATTCGTCCACGTTATTATTTCAAAAAACATTTCGCCGCCTTATTGGATTTTTGTTGTTTTGTATTTTCATTTCCCGCTAGTCCTTCCAGCCATCACGAATATCATTAATTGCACTCCTGTAGAGTGCAATTAATGATGGTAATAGAACGAATAGGAGTGGTATTAATATTATTAATATACTATTATTAATAGGAGTGGTATTAATAATATTAATATACTATTACTGTTAATATAGTACGACTTGATTCGTTCTATTACTTATTAATTATTTATCTTTTGTAATCAAACAGTTTAATGGGGGAAAGCACAAAAATACAATTTGTTGAAATTCAATATAATTATTAAATTTATGTCACGACAATTCTTAGTGAAATAGTACAATTTTGAATTAAAATGATCATAATCATAATTAAATTAACATATTATTAACTTCCGGGTATTATTTCCGGTATAATCACACATGACAACATTGTTTGAATTATTCAACACACAACTGAGAAGCCATGTTTGCATGTTTATAACGTGTTCAAAATAGTAAAGTTCTTTAGTTCTGTTTAATCTGAATCTGATTCAATATGACCGCTGGTTGTGTCTAGTGCGGGTGCTTCTGCTGGAAGAACTGGTAGGTCATTTTCGTCAGAAAATATATAATTTCACAGCCCTCGAAAACGAAGTCGGCATTCGGCAATGCCGACCTAAATCACCAAATGCCGACCTATCAACCTCTCAGTTCGGCAATTTTTTGCCGACCTTAATTCAGCCAAAGTAAGAATCTTTTTTGGTGCTGATAGATGTTAAGAAGTCGGCGATTATAGAATTCGATACACTTTGGTTTAAAGTTTAAGGATTAACGGGTATTCTATATATAATTTAGGCAAGCCTCTAAAAGAAAAGCCTTCGTGACATTACATGCAATTTCAATGATTCGTAAATACGTGATTACTAGTGCAGGCTACTAGTGCTCTAAAACAAGGGGGAATTTCGTTCACGACCAATCAGCGCTTTTGTTTACATTTTTGCCCTAAGCCAATCGGAATGCGTAAAACGCGTCATCACATGAAATTTGTAAACAAACATATGAGGTTACTTCAGAGCGTTGCTGCAAGCGTTTTTTGTTTTTTTTTTCCATGAAATTGATATATGTTGTTCTTAAAAGGATTCTCCTCAACTTCCTCGTGGCGATTTTTGATTAATTACGTGATTGCGAAGATATTAGCCTGCGAACAGGCTCACTGGGAGAAAGATGAGCCTGCACGGAAACATACGTTTTACTCAATCATCCCCTTTTCGCATATGCTAAACGCGGACCAATCAGCGTCGACTGCGATAAATAAACTGTCAACTGTCAAGTTGACACAAGGCGTGTACATTGTGCAAAGAGGAAATACTGATTATTAAAATGTATACATAATTATGCATATATGAACAATAATACAAAGCATTAGCGGGCCGCACAAAATATTACTCGAAAAAATATAGAATTCTTCAAATATTAAATAGATATCAATACACATAGAAATATAAAGCCGAATAAAATACTACCATTGGCATTGAATCAATGTACAGTAATACTTGTACTATGTGCGACTGAAAGAACAATGTTCTGAATATTTGAAGCTATTACTAAAATACGGTCAGATAGATTGGGATTTGGAATTCCAAATACGTCTAAAATTTTACTAACTGTGATCTAAATAAATTATAAATGAGCATGTATTTATTAATTTCTTCAAAATCACGAGTGTGCCAATAGTGGAAGCATACTGGTAGAAGCCGTATCGACGACGAAATTGTCAGCAGTTTATACAGTAAATAGTACAGCGTAATGTACGATATATATTTATATCTAAATGACATGCCAGCGAGGATCAACAATATAATTATTCGTACATATTTGGGTATCTTTTGTATACCTAAGCTTGCTGACTTGCTCACTAATGAGAATAATCCGTGAAGCCACGACAACCTCAAAATGTACTATACTATAGTCTGATGTCAATCCGTAGACGAAGTTCAGAATACTGTTATATATAGTTTCGTATATTGGATTTAAGCGATAGATTCAAGTCATTTATGATAGACTTTTTGCTGTGATGCTTTGCTGTTGCTTTTGGTTTTCATTTCTAGTTTTATTTGTTCGATAGTCCTAAAATATATAATATTAAAATGAATAAAGTTTAAATTCTTCAAAATGCTGTTGTTGACATTTGCTATTTTTGTTGCATGCCATATATGGCATGCAACTTTCATATAGCTCTAAATTTCATGTCGTCGTGTTCAGTGTGCGTACCGGTCGTAAATCACGTGGTAGATTTGTAAAGTATGAGTGTACGACAAATACCGAGTTTTTCCGACGAGCATTTCCATGCCGGGTTTTCGTCGAGAAACGCAAAGAAATATTGATTATTCGCCGAAAATTTAGCCTACACAATTGAGCGCCTTAGAACAATAAATCGAGGTAGGTAAAGCTTTGCTGTTTTTAACTTACCTTATATTTTGTTATCTGTTGTGATTTTGCAGTCGTTGTGCTCGCACTGATTATTTACAATTATCAGGCGTTTATATTTATATATTGTGAAAGCCTCAAAGCCCAACGCTATAAAAAAACTCGATTTTTATATATATACTCAAACTGAAACGGAGCCGTTGTGCTCGCACTGATTATAATGTGTGCAAAGCTTCAAAACTACAGCGCATTTTGTAAATAACACGAAATATAAATATCAAACAAAATTTGAATTATAAATAGTAATACTATTGAAATTTAAAGTGTTTATGAAACGGCAGAAAATTTTTTCTGAAATTGTGCTGATTTTGTAGTTTAAAGTACGCTGAATATCATGCTGTATTTTATTTTCGCCCCGCGATTCTTTAAAGTCGATTTTTTAAGCTACAAAGTTCAGCAATTCGGCTATTTTTTGTCCCGGGGTCTGGACCCGAGTGAAAACAGCGCGTGACGTCACTGGTTGTACACTGCACATGTTGACATTCTCAATATAAACAGTAAAGAACATTTGTATTATCGCGCTGTATAAAATATTTTATCGTGATTTCTACTCTTTTACTATGTCGCACAGCGAAGATTCTCTTAGTTACTCTAGCTTAGAGTCTGATAACATAACGGAGAGCAATTTAGAAGGAAATATGAACGTAACGAATTGTTTTGAGCCGTATCAAGGGGAACTATTGCCAGTACAGACGACAGCGAATCTTCTGACGAGGAACAGGACGAAGATTACATTTTGCCATCTGTTTTGGAGAAGCGTTTAGAAAAAATATTCCATTAGCAAATTGGTGAGTTCTACAAACAATACTAAGTTACTTTATTATGATTTTCATGCAATATTTCCCTGATATTTGCCTTATTATTTATATCTGTTGTAGGTGTTCGTGTGGGAATTGTGCCGATCAAAATCTGGCGAGTGTTCAGAGTACTGTTGCTGCAAAGAGATTGTGGAAGTACTGGAAAATTTACTTGGATTGGCAAGAATGTTGAATACATCCTTAATCATCCTGACTTCAATGCTATGACAAAAGAGAAGTGAAGTTGGGCCTCTTCTAAAAAACAAACATGGAACTGATGGAAGCTCCCATGGAATAAAAAATGGCGCAGATAAAAAGTACATATACTTCGGTTGTGCGTATTAATTCTGACTAGTAGCGAAAGTAAAACAACTTTTCAGGTTCTATAAAGATAAATTTGTGTAGTTATAGATTCCTCAGAGCAGTATCATATCGTCGGCTGTTTGGCTTGATGGGCTGGGAGAACACCAGCCCTTGTCACCATGCATTTACCATCATATAATCATTAATATAATGACTGCATGTATTTTGTACTGGTGATGCTGGTATATATCTGGAGAAGAGCAAGTGGATAATGATAACTGAAGTCACTATTATGTAAATATTTCATAACATAAAACCAAAAGAAAAGTATTATCACCAAATCTGTAATGTGTATTAATGTTTTACATATTTAAAAATCCAGGATTCATAATTAATTGTGTAAACGTTCTCTGGTTAAAAAGATTTATTTATTACTTATTTATTTATTTAATAATAAATAAATCTTTTTAACCAGAGGACGTTTACACAATTAGTTTTGCATATTGCCCACTTTGAGATCCCTTGACTGAAATGTAAATCAGGCTTTCAATTCCTAGCTTATGAGGGGTTGGGGGAGGGGGTACACCGACTGATGCATAATTCTGTTCATACTTATTATATTTCGACAATATATACAACAACCCTCTTAACTATTTACAATATTTACAAACAGTGAAAATATACAGTAAACAGATCAAGTCTGCATGTGGAGCATCGTGTGGACAATGTGATCGCAGGTGACCTTCATTGGTGCCTTGCACTTGCTACATTGTCTGGCTTTTCTCTTTGGCAGTGGGAGATTTCCTGTTGATTTCCGCTTTTCTGCCTCCAATAATGCTGTTTTTTCTGCAACTAAAAATAATTCATCAAATTATTATATAAGTTATATCAAAAGAATAATAATGTAATTTGTTGTCTGCTTTGTATATGATAATATTTGTGTTGGTGTTAACAATTGTTCGCCAAAGGTGAGGTGATTATCGGGGAATATTCACAGACAAAGTTGAGGTGAATATTCCCCGACAATCACCGAGTCTGAGGGTTGTTAATGGAAAAGCTCAGCAGCTTAATGGGTTAAATTTTTTTTATCGAGACTTGTCTGCATCTGAAGCCGTGTTTACACTACGAGCCTAAGCCTGGCCTAGGTTTGGACTAGATTTTGGTAGTGTCGACTTTGACCGCCACTAGACCACTAGACCATGCACTTCGACCGCCACTAGACCAAGAAATCTGGGCCACCTTTCCTGATGGGCCCAGATTTCGTGGCCTAGGCCAGGCCGAAGTGCATTTACACCACAAAAATCTAGTCCAAAGGTACACCAGGCTTAGGCTCGTAGTGTAAACACAGCTTGAGAATTACCTAACTGGCGCCCAACATGGTGTGTTTACACCAGATACTGTACCTGGCTAAAGCCCTGAGACCAATCAAAATAGATCATTACATACACATAACATGAAGTAGTGACTTTGAAGAAGTAAATAAACAGAAATTGGCTTCAATTGACCTGTTTTAAACTATTAACCACTTGAAGGCAAACTCAATTTAAAACTCAATTTAACAACACATTCCAAATACTTTTATGTCTAGTTGACATCTACATATTAAACTACGAAAATGTAGCATGAGAGCCTTGCCTTACAAAGCTTTTATTTCATGTTGTTCACTTGCCTTTGGTGGCGAACTATTAAATGTCCGAGTGTGAATTCCAAATTTATAGCAACAAATATTACTATTATTATTATACATAGTGTAAGCGGGTCTTTATAGAGTTATCTGGTTTTTGCCGTGAAGAGTATTGAATATTTAGATTATGTCAAGGATGAATATGTAACAGCTTCAAAATGCCGCAAACGAACAATTTATGCATATATTTACCTGTCTTCTTTCACGAGCTGAAATCGCCTGAACTTGTGGCCCTGAATTCCTGAAACAACGCAATCTAGACTAGGTATCGCGCCTTTCTTCAGGCATCTCTTAGTCGTGAATTTTTCCGGTTCTAGTGGATTAAAATCAAGCCGTTGTTCAAAATCTGTGACCTTGAAATGTGCTGAGCAAAGCACCGAAGTGCTTGATGGCTGCCATTGCGGACGATGTCTTTGGACAATTAAACAAGCCCATTTTGGTCGGACAGAACTATCGCTAGGGAAGCGATGCATCGAAATTCCTTCTGTTTTCGAATTGTTTTTGCAACTGACTTTTCCAGGTCCGCCTGCAACACAATACTTTCCAAGAGATTTCCCTTTCGCTCGGCTGTTTTGAGTCTCGGCCATAACAAATTGACAAATTCACCTTTGGAATGAACGGCGCGAGTACAACCAGTGACGTCACACCATCAATTTGACCGCGCCGTGAGATGGGACAAACAAAGGTCACAGATGGCACACTTTGTAGCTTAAAAAATCGACTTTAAAGAATCGCGGGGCGAAAATAAAATACAGCATGATATTCAGCGTACTTTAAACTATAAAATCAGCACAATTTCAGAAAAAAATTTCAGCCGTTTCATAAACACTTTAAATATTAGCATTACGTACTGCAAGTTCAGGTTACCGCGGTCGTTGCAACAGTTGTGTGATAACGCTTCTAGGCAGGTCGATTGACGTTGCTATGGTGTCATTTGGGCAATAAAAATCTCATCACCATATAAGGTAACAGGACTGTTCAATAATCAACAATAGAACTGCGCATAGACTGATGAAATTTTGATACAGCGGATTTTGATTTAACGTTTCCAAGGTCACGCACTTAGCGAATAAATTTTACATTGTCATTGGTTATTAATTAAACCACCTTGCCATTGCATTCACAAATGTATTTTTGAAATCATCTACAATATTTTCTCTGAAACGTCGTTTTTTATGCTTAGCACATGATTTATACCAGAATGCACCATTAACTAATGTTTTGAAAACCTGGAATTTCTTACAAAATGTGCTCTCAGAATGCTACAAATTTCGCAAAGTTTCCGCCACTGCTGAGTGAGTGAGGTTAACTTGTGATACAACAGTAACAACACTCATCATTGCTCATCAGCAAAACATTTTATTCATCAGTTACACGCCTTTTTAGCAAGTTTAAATTTTAAGCAACTAACTATTAATGAAAATTCATGGTGCCCGCGATCAGCAGGCGCATAAATTGACCTCACTTGGCGCACGGTAACACTACCTCAGATTATCTTCGGCGTGAGGTTTACACGGAATGCACCCTGGACCAAGAGTTACATTTGTTGTCCGCCATTGCTTTTATAAAGCTGTTGCTACGTTACAATGGTTTTAACCGCTGTCAATATAGGCTGTAGTGTAGTCTCGCAAACATTCTAAAATTCGCGGGATTTCGTAATAATTTTGATTTGCCGAGTTCAAAACATTTATAACTATCGAGTATTGGCAGACTTTTGAAATTTGAGCATCGATCAAGACTCGGTTGGCGTAAAGTTTGTTATATTTTATAATTTTGCTGGTTTTCTATATATCTGGTTGTATTTGCTGCAATGTCGGATATTCCGCCTTTGCGCCCTATGTATACTTGTTTGCAATGGAAATTATGTGTTGAAAGCCATTCATTAGCTTATCTCTTCTTATTTTCAATTTATAAATCTGCCGTGCTCAGATTATTTAGTTCTCGGTAAAACTCACTGAGCTATACTAGTAAAAATAAACAGCCATTTTGCCTAAACTGAACCACTGATCTGTATAGTGCATTGAATTATCAAGAAAACATGAGCCCGCACGCCCGACCGCTTGATGTCCTCCATTTCTGGCCATGTCTTTTTTGGCAGTGTACGATACTATAAACAACGAAATCGTTGACATGTTTCATATTGATTGTTTACCAATAGACACTGGTATTCACTGGCTATCAAACTTAGATAAGACAAATTTCCTTGTTTTCTTAAGTGAGAATTTAGTAGTTCTTCTGTCTTTTACAGCATCTGAAATACTACCTGTTTCTCCTTATGTTAATAATGCAGCTATAAAATGCTGTACTTTTTGTCCAGATAATGAATATATAGCATGCTGTTTTGAAAATAGTATTTTGACGGTGCAGAGTATCGATAATGGTAAAGCACTGCAAACTGTTTTTCTGAAATACCCACCAGAAGCTTGCTGGTGGTCAGAGTTGTATCTTTGGGTGGTTTGTAAAGGTGTGGTTTTCAAATTTCCTTACGATTCAACATCTGCCGAAGTCTTGGAAAATGCTGTTGAGGAATGTAATATACATTTTGATCGTGTGCTTCAATTTGCGAAAGGTGTTCTTGTCATTCGACGTGGTGAGAAAATTTTCATGTTTAAAATTTGTAACGAAGAACTCTGTCTTCAGCAAATACCCGATTCTAGTTTTTCTCCAATGTCTGTTCTGGCAATAAGTTCAGATGGCTGTGCTATTCTGTTACATCCTATAAACCGTTCTGAATGTGAACTTTGGGAAGTAGTATCTGAGAACAAGTGGGAATTACGCTCAAAAATAAGTTTTGATCATTTTTATAATAAGAAGGGAAGCTGGTTCTGGTTGACTGGCACATTCAGCTCTCGACGTTTGGAGTGCCTAGGGGATTTTTTCCCCGGCCCTATATCCTTTATTGATTTCTCGAATGATGTGAATCACCAGCTTCGACTTACTACAAACCTCAACTTCAATAACGTGAAGGGAGCTATCCGTGTAGACCTTGACTCTTTGTTTGTTCTTGAGGATGTATGGATACATTTTATCAACATGTCAGGCGGGAAAATAATTGCTTCATTATATTTAGGCGAAATTTTTAAATTCTCCCCCGGCAAAGTGCACATGGTTTGAAAGTGCACAAAGTGCACACACCTTGCTTCACGGGCCATGCTTTTCATTGTTGTGGGAAATGAAATCAGGTATTTCAAAATTCATAACATTGAAAATCAACTTAAATCATAACTATGACACTACTGTTCAATTTCGCAGCGCAGTTATTAGAACAGAACTGTGAAAGTCAGTAAGATGAGAACAATTTCAAATATTACTATACTGTGACATCTGCATGTTTACCTTCGAGTAAAACGTTTCACTGTATATACCTTTACAGTGCCTATGACACGAAATTTCACCCCAAAGGTTTATTGGTGCATTGTAAAGATCACTTAAAATGACTTAATAATTTCTTTTATAGAATTTTGGTAACTGCTCCCTTTTCAAGATATTCTACTTTGTTTCATATGCAAATATCACCGGCGTGACATCACATCACATAATGAGTTTTCAGAAAAGTATAGTTTTCTTGACGACTACGTATCTAAAAAACTTAAAAATTGCCCTTGTATATATGTATTAATTTCATAACTGGTAATTAACCCTGTATATTTGGTTGTAAAAATATTTTATCAAGGTAAAATATTGCGTTTTCAAAATGTCATAATGCGACGTGATGTCACACCGGTGATATTTGCATATGAAACAAAGTTGAATATCTTGCAAAGGAAGCAAGTTACCAAAATTAATTCTATAAAAGAAATTATTAAGTCATTTTAAGTGATCTTTATATACAATGCAATCATAAACATTTGAGGTGAAATTTCGTGCCATAGGCACTTTAAGTAACCCTAAAAATCACTTTGCTCAAAGATTTAAAATGAGTGGCTGACTTTCCAGTTTGCATCAGTGTACGGATATATCTGGTAATGATGTCAACACATTTATTCTCATTCGATTACTATGCTTTAGCAATGGTTGTGCGACATCTTTAACCTCTTTTACCGCAACACACTTTCCTTATATCAGCATATGGTAATTATAAGCATTTATGTCCTAAACATAGCCATATAGGTTGTGATGTATTTTGACTCCATATCATAGGATCATAATAATTTGACTAGGCATACATAGTGAAGGTATACATACGGTGCATTTTAACGCTATCTTTACCGAAAATATTAAAAATAACCCGGCGAATCCATTGCTAGAACTAAGCTGGGATAAAATGTGTGCTACGAAGAGGATTAAAACGCGATTCGAATTAGTCTGTGATAAGAATTGAGAAAATGGTTGGGGTTAGGAAAGTTTACACCCTTAACTTGCCTAAGTAGCTTTATACATGTGGAAGCCTGTTGCTAAATGCGTGCACATTTATAAAATTAAAATTCGGCTGTGCATAAGTTTAAATTGGACGATTGTTCGTTTGAATGTCTTGTTTTGAAGACAGGATGATACTAATTAATTAACTCCAAAAAGAAAATAAACAGTAAATCCAAAAAGAATCCGTATATAAAATGACCATGCAGAGAAAGAGAATAATTTCGTTTGACTTTAAACTGCATATATCGTTGTATTAATTAACTTGTTTTCGTGCAAATCGTGCAATTAAAATTTGTTTCTCGGAACATGCGTCTTACATGGTAGTACGGAATGAATGAAGGCCTTAACTATGCGACATTAAGACTACGTTCACACTAGGTCCGAGAGTTGTTAAAACGCCGAAGAAAAGTCACAACTAGCCGTCGCGGTTATACGCTACGCCCGAGCAAAATTGTTTCCAAACGTCACTTTGCGGTAACAATTTGATATGAAAACCGAGCGCTAGGCGGCTTCGTGTGAACACAAACGCCGTTACTTTTTTGTACCGCTTGCAAACCATAAGCATCCTCAGCTTCCAAAACTGTAAGTTTGAATGCTTTTCTTTTACATTTCTTTGCTCTATTTGAAATATTTTGGGTTTACACGAGTGCTAATTTAACTTATAAACAAACTGTAACAGCTAGCGTAGTATAAACACACGTAAATTCTGCCGCATTATTTCGTTCTGGTGCAGTATGAACGTAGTCTAAATCCAATCTTATGAACCCAAACTACACGTGCTGCTTCCAGCTTCAAGACAAGCGTAATTACAGAAAAAATATCAATATGTAATTGCACCAAATGGCAATGCTAGATAGTATACTTCATGCAAAATAAGGTTTCCGTTCTAATATCAATTTTTAAAATAAGTTAGGGTTAGGTTAGGGTTAGAGTTAGTATTAGGGATAGATTGCCGTTTTTATAACGTAGAAAAAACTTTCTCAAATTCATTAATAATTCATGAGTATAATTAAACCAATAACATGTAAGCATTCCGTCACAAGATGCTGTTTGGATACCGCGGTCACTCACCGTCAGACACATGCAGCCGCACCACAAGAGTTTAGCTGCATACGTAATTAAGATACGTAATTAAGCATATAAACAACTCGAGCGCGTGTCTCACCGGGATATCCCATAGATATCTTATATACACTAGATAGCACATCTCTTTTAGTAAAATTGAAGCCAAGAATATTCCAGCGGTTACCCCCATTTGAATAGATGGCGGCC
>CACRXK020009008.1:0-19862 GCA_902702795.2 Paramuricea clavata | reverse complement strand
GTTTGTCACTATTACACTAACACAAAAGATCGTCCGTGTATAAGCCCCCCCCCCCGTATATAAGCCCCTCCTTGTATAAGCCCATCAAAAATCGCTTACGGAAAAATATAAGCCCAGGGCTTACAGTCGGAGGTTTACGGTATTTTGTTCTTAATGCTGAATACCTCAATGGCCTTGGCAATGTTCCTCGAGCATATTCGGCTGGGAAGGATTAGTCAAACTCTGCCAATCGGTGAACTATAGAACAAGCTAGAACTAAGATTATATGGCGATTGATTGTTGTAACATATTATAATAATGAGAGATTGAGAATGCACAAACAGGCCGGGGTTGCATGGTGATCGCGATCTAATTAATGCTAAGCACTTAAGTGCTTAGCCATGATTTCATGATAATATATAATACTTGACAAAACCATGCAACTCTCTAGCCTGTGTGTCAGTAACAGTGTAGTCAACTGGAACACAGGCTATAGTAACACAAAACGCACTACTGTGTACTTACTGTAATTTTAGATGTTACAAAATATATTTTTATATACAGTTCATAATATTGTTTGATTATAGCGTACTTGGATGATTAATTGCCTGCAGAATTATTGTTTAGCTATTTCGTTTTAGCGCATCTTATTCAGTTGACGCAACATCATTTGACCAACGAAAGTGCGCGATGTTTCGTACTCCGACTTTGACCGTTATTTACTGGTTGTTATAAGTAAAAAAATTGGCCAAATCAACCAAAATATTGTTGGTGAATATCCGTATACCATTTGTATTATAGTTAAAACAACCTATATTTATTTGGTTGAAATATGCTCAATTTGACAGTTTAAATTTTAGTCATTTTAACTTTTGAATATAGGTTGGAATTACCTTTTTTAATTGGTCAAAATAACCATAAATTTTTAGTTCAATCAACCAATAATTAATACGTTAAAATGACATATTACAGATTTATAGGTTAAAGTAACCATTTTCTATGGTTTGTTTTAACCTATTTAATTTTAGTTGTTTTAACCTATTAAAACAACCTATTTCTTATGGGTTATAAACCAACCCATTTTTAATGGTTTGTTTTAACCTATTTATTTTCGGTTCTTTTAACCTATTGAAATAACCTATTTTTATCGGGTTGTCCTAGACCAAACCAAATAACCTATTTTTTTTTGGTTATTTTAACCTATCAGTTTTTACAGTGTAACTGGTGCAATTACTCAAAAAATGAGTAACATTTACTCAAATGAAAAAATGCATTTTTTGCAGTGTAGGCATCTTTATTACTATTAGTTTATTTATTTATTTATTTATTTAATTTATTTATTTATTTGATTGACTTCGCCATTATCATGCATGCATTCATGGCAGGGTCACCACAACAGTATATGTTACCAATTACTGTGGGCCCTTAATATTATATATTTATGCACATGCAGATTTAGCACACAAAAACACTCTGTTGGTCTGTTGCTCTCTGTTGGTCTGTTTAGTTTCGTACCACAAGATGTGGCACTCATCAGATAAATTAGCCTTAAAAGACAAACAAAATAAAAAAAGAAAAAATATATAAAAGACAAACTTGAGTTACTTCGTTTAAAACATTTATTCACGACAAATTTGTTGTGAGTGTGGCAAGCCTAGTTTGCCATACGAAACAAATTTGTCGTGAATAAATGTTTTAAACGAAGTAACTCAAGTTTGTCTTTTATTTGCTCTACTTTTGTATCGAGTACTCTATTCTTATGATTCGACACTCAATATACTTATTGACATTCGCCTATATATATATATATATATATATATATATATATATATATATATATATATATATATATATATATATATATATATATATATATATATATATATATATATATATATATATATATATATATATATATATTAAGGTACAACAATCAACAAAATCCACTACAATCCTGGACATAAATTATTGGCAAAAGGGTACAAAATAAGAAAACTCATCGAATTTCACCTCTCTTCCCCTAATATCAATGTTGATGGGTGTATTCGAGGCCAGATAACTTGGCAAAACATTGATATTGGGGGAAGAGGGGGTCATTGGGGCAAAAATGTCATAAAATTATATTTTGAAGTAATAAACTAGTTTTTGCCACTATTTTTGTCCAGGATTCAATCCTGGACATAAATTATTGGCAAAAGGGTACAAAATAAGAAAACTCATCGAATTTCACCCCCTTCCCCTAATATCAATGTTGATGGGTGTATTCGAGGCCAGATAACTTGGCAAAACATTGATATTGGGGGAAGGGGGGGGTCATTGGGGCAAAAATGTCATAAAATTATATTTTGAAGTAATAAACTAGTTTTTGCCACTATTTTTGTCCAGGATTGTAGGCATCTTTATTACTAAATAGTTTCGTACCACAAAATGTGGCACTCTTCAGTTAAATTGACCGATTGGTCAATTGGTTTAAGTTCGAATTTGAACGATGCTCACTACAAAACTGTAAATAAATCTATAACTCATTGGCTATTTTAGGACAGAAAGTGCATGAGAATCGTTGTTGGAAAATCATTCGTATCTTTGTCAGTTCGTTACGAAAACTTCTAAAATCGTGCTATCTTATAAAATATGTTGGACTTTAAATGTATAGGGTGAATTTGTTTGATATTGTTTGCTATTAAGGCTTTTATGGCGTGTGAACCCATGAAAATATAGTGAGATTCGTGGTGAGATTCGTTTCTATATTGATCTCATTGTCACATACAGTATACGCGCTTAGTTATGCTAACAATATGGCTCAGTTGTCAATTTTCTTTAAATAGAGTCCCACTACCGTTACCATATACATGAAACTAAATGAATTGCTACTAAAATGTAGCACTACCAGCGTTTAAATCTGATTTTCAATAAATATATGTGATGTTTCACTAGCCGGATTTTAGCTATTTCCTAATTAACATATGCAAACATTGTACAGGGTGTCCCCCAAAAAAGTACCCTCTATAGAAATTATCCTATTGTTATAATTTGAATGGCTGAGCACTATGCTGAACACAAGAGTGCGTAAAGGTAGGTAGGTAGGTAGGTAATACTTTATTTAAAATTAACAGAAAGAAGAACACGCTAGCCCCATCAACTCTAGGCTGGTTTCCATGGGGGGCGTGTTTAGATCATAAAAATCATTAAAAGGAAAATTTAAACTAAATATTAATACACACATACTGTACACGTTACTATATACAAATAATTAGGAAGCATGTCGCTGTCCAACAATTGATTTAAACGAAGGAGGCGACTCGGCCAATTTTGCTTCGTTTGGGAGTTGATTCCAGAGCATAGCGCCGCTATATTTAAAACTTTTTTTAAGAAATTCTCGTTTCGGTTTAGGAATTGTTAGATCAGTTGCTGTATTTCGAAGATGATAATTAGTTTGATCTATTTCCCTTCTCGCGAATGACCCCCGGAGACCTGGCGCAGTGTGGTCGTTAAGTATTTTATACATTAATACTGATTTGGCACCAGACCGCCTATTTTCAAGTGTATCCCAAGAAAGCATGTTGAGAAGATCAGCTGAGCGAATATCATAATTAGCACCCGTTAGGACTCTTGCTGCACGAGACTGAAATCTTTGCAACTTGTCTCTTAGCAACTTACCACAAGTGTCCCAAAGGGGGGAACAGTAATCAAAGTAGGGTTGCACAAGACTTTTATAAATCGATTCTAAGGTATGCATTGGAACAAAGGGCTTTATACGTTTCATAGCGCCAATAGCAGCGCTCGCCTTCTTACATATCATTTCAATGTGACTATCCCAATTAAGGGTTTCATCTAGTTTTACTCCTAGGCACATTTGTGTAGCAATTCGTGATATGGGTTTTGCATTAGCCACAACGGGTTCCTCACACATTATATTATTAAGATTATACGGGGAGCCAATAAACATCATTTTACATTTTGATGGATGCATCTGCAGCCTATTTTCTTTAAGCCAGTTACAGACATGGGCAAGATCTGAATTTAAATTTACAACAAGTTCGTTTCGAGATAACACGAGATCTCGACTTATAACGCGAGATCTCGACTTATAACGCAAGATCTCGACTTATAAACACGCGAGATCTCGACTTAGAACACGAGATCTCGACTTATAAACACGAGATCTCGACTTAGAACACGAGATCTCGACTTATAAACACGAGTTCTCGACTTATAAACACGAGATCTCCTCTTATAACGCGAGATCTGGACTTATAACGCGAGATCTCGACTTATAACGCGAGATCTCGACTTAGAATACGAGATCTCGACTTATAACGCGAGATCTCGACTTAGAATACGAGATCTCAACTTATAAAGCGAGATCTCGACTTATAACGCGAAATCTCGACTTATAACGCGAGATCTCGACTTAGAACACGACACATGGCCATATGTGTACGCTGGCCATTTGTGCAGCGGCTTCATAAACATCAAAAGGAATTAAAGATGGCTGACACTCGAACAGAGACAGGAGGAGGAGTAGATGAGGTGAGTTATTGACTGATATGAAATCAAATATGACAAGGACCTAATGTCACTCTTGTTAACCACAAGAAAGTTGTTACCTTTGCATTTGTGAAGACAAACTTTGAATTATGTATTTTCGTTTCAAGCTTTGGCTGAGAATTGTATGTTTTTGTTTATTGGCTATAGAAATTGTTTATATCAAATATGTTTATATTGCTTTCAAAATCACTTATTTCTATATTTGAATTCAATTTTATTTTACAGGTGTTGGATTTTTTAAAAGGAAGAGGCATTTCCGAGCCTTTAATCCTGACAAATTTTGAGAATGAAAAGGTATTGAATGATACATTTCTTGTAGCCGGGAATTAGTCAGTTAGGAATATCATTGAAAATATTTTCTTCGAAGCTAGTAATTTTGTAATAGCAATGTTGAATTGTTCAAAGGCACAATATGGCATTTTATGTATTGTAAGTTTTAAAATTAATTAAAATGATTATGTATTTGAAATTAAATTATGCACAAAAATAAAGGTGGTTCAATACAGTTTTAAAACAAAAATAGGTACGCAAGGCTTACGTGTATCAGCGCATAATGCATTGATGTTGAGGGAATTGAATTTTTCATAGCAATTGGGCAAAATTGTGCTATTTTTTGAAATTATATGTGTGCTTCATATAAAGAATATTTACATACATACAAACTTTACAGGCGTTCTGTGACCCCCGTCCGCGATCATATCAGATCATGTCAACGGCATCTGGTAATTACTAAAATAACATCGCCCAAAGTTCGAGTTTTATATTCAAAATTCCAAAGAATTTTCTCGTTGAAAATTGCTGAATATTTTTCATCTACAACTTTAGAAAGTGGGAAATATTTCAAGATGCATGGGCCATCATCATTCGAATATTTACCAACAAAGAACAAATATGACTGGTTTATACTTTATTTTGTCTAAACTGATACATTCCCAATTTCCCATGCACATGCAAATTACATCCTCTGAGAAAATGCACAAACTAACCCCTCTGAAATTTGAAATCCTTGACGTGGCTAGAAAAACAGTAAATGCCATACCATCACAATATTTACTAAATGTCAGCAGATCCCTTTATTTATATGTTACTGTATATTCTGTATATTTAGATTTTCTGCATTAAATTATTTTGTATTTTAGCGAGTGCCGGTGGCGTGGTTGTCTAGGGTGTTGCATGCATTCGTACATGCTGCTAATTGGTGGTTCGAATCACGCAATGGCAAATATTTTGTTTTTCGTTCTCATATTTTTTTCTTTAATAATTCTCCTAAGACTGCTTTTACAATACAGGGGAGTTATTATTGTATGACTGTAAATTACTATTATTAAATTGCCTCCTTCTTTCAAAATTTGATAAATTATTTTTTAATAGTTGAGGCCATTTTGTAGTTTGCGCCAATTTCCATAATTGTGTTAATTAATGCTAAATGTTGAGCCGCTGACATCATCTGATTTGATCGCGGACGGGAGTCACAGAACGCCCGGGATAAATTGACTACCTTATTTAACCACGCTAGCCTGAACAACCATTAGGAGGCTTATTTCCATAAGGGGCGTGAAATATAGAATTAATTATTTACAAATTAAAAAAAAAGAAATATGAAAAAAGATAAAATAAGACTAGCTAGATTGCAGAATAGGGAACAAAAAAAATACAACGATTTTTCATGCACAATCATGCATGAGCAAGTTTCACCTCATTCTTTGTTTTAATATTGATTGACCAGTGACTTCTAGATTAAGAGGAATAGTTCCAAGACATGCTTAATGAAAATCTATGGGCACTTATCGAGGTCACAGCAAATGGCCTAGTATTACTTTGATGAAACCAGGGCCTTAGGTAGACCGCTAATTTGGGGCGGGGTGTGTGCATATTCCTATATTCGTATTCTGTCTGACGGATTTCTTTTGAAGGTGATTGTTTTTACGGTATGTGAACATGAATACCCCCTTCCCCCCAATTATCGTGTATAGCTACGGCCCTGGATAAAGGAAGCCCAGGCAATCCATGCTTTTATATTTGTATATACAGTAATACAGAAAATAATCACTGAATTTTTTGTGGATTGCGTAGGCCGCTCGTGGCCTGTTTTGCTATTTATATTTTTTAAACAAACAAGCATAAAATGAACAACTTGCATATGCAAATGTCATGTCAGGCTGTATCGCAAAGGCTGACATTTGGGTTAGTTGCATGTTTGCAAATGCAAGGAGTATGAGTCTAGTTCTAGGCAATATGTTGGATCTGTTTCCATTTTTGCAGTTTTTTCTATTTATGTACAGTTAAACTGAAGGGCAAACAGTTTAATTTCTATTTTTGTCTTTGATTGGTTGCATGAATCATATCCTTTGCCAAGATTTGTTGTTACCTGCAATAGTACAAAGGTTTTGTAATTTGTATTAATCGCTTTCTGGAAGGTATAAAGGTTCCTTTAGTAGGTTTCTTGTAGATAAAGCTATACAATCC
This sequence comes from Paramuricea clavata, assembly GCA_902702795.2. NCBI lineage: Eukaryota > Metazoa > Cnidaria > Anthozoa > Malacalcyonacea > Plexauridae > Paramuricea > Paramuricea clavata. Next base: position 12,869 of record CACRXK020009008.1, on the reverse strand, counting down.
ATCTGTCTTTTAATTTATGTATTGTTATTAATGATGGAAAACAGCCTTGTCACATAAATGCAAATTTGTGTGTTGATGACGTGATTGAGCACTAAATCTATCTGGCAGCTGGGGAACGTATTCAACAAAAATATTTACACCTAAAAACATGACATGTATAGCGTAAGAACTTTGTCATGATAATTTGAACTGGGACAGACTGACCCTTTTTGATTACTTCAATGTATAGCGGTGCAAATATGTACGGTTTTCGTTCAAACACGTCAAACATACTCCTCTCTTACCTCAAATTTACCTCCCAAAATCTGGGGAGGTACTTCATGAGCTCCAACCAAGATATATAAAGTTAATCAGCATGCTTCTATATTAAGTACAACATAATTATCAATAGTTCCAGTTAATCTTATATGAATGGTATAACAGTGATAATATAAATTAATTTTCTTTTGAAATAGATGGATGTTGCAGCCGTATCATCAGCTACACATGAATGTCTTACAGATTTAGGGCTACATGCAAAAGGGGATATTTTTGCTTTGAAAGCATTTTGTCATCGTCGTCAATTAACATTTACCAGTAAGAATGTAGTGGATGATGAGACAAACGATTATGAGGATAGAAAGAGGAAACTTCTGGCACAACTGCAAACAGGAAGCCAAAAGAAAAGGAACAAATCTGTTGACAAACATTCTAGTTCCAGCATGTCTAAGAGACCTGTTCAAAAATATAAAACACGTAAAATATTTCTTGGTTGGCTTCATTATTCTGAAAAAAAAGAACGGTTTGTAGCAGTGAGACTAAACAGTGGAGGAGGAACCAGAAGATTAGATGTTGGGAGCCATTTCAATAAGGAGATGCTTATTGAAGAAGGCAAGAAATTGTTTTATCCGAGTGGCGAATCTTCTCAAGGACAAGCTGACGACATGATTTTTGATCTTGCCAACTTCAAAGGAGAAAGCATCGGCATTCTGGGTGATGAAGATAATAAACAGCCTTTCTCTATACAAAAGTACATTGAAATGAACAAACTGACACAAGTCCGACTCTACTTGACAACTAGGCATATACCGATAGATTCTTTAGACGTCGACAATGAGGATAGAGGACTCACAGATGAAGACATTAAAATGAGCACATCAGATAATGAAGAAATCATAGTAGAAAGTGGAAGTGAAAACGACGATGAAGTTCTAATGCATCCCGTTTTCGATAGTGGTACAACACTTATTGGTTCTTCAGAAGAAAGGCAAAACCTAATGGAAGAGCAAGACCGGTTATTTCAAGAATCATTAGATAACGATCGTCGTAAGGAAAACAGTATATCAGAAGCCAAGGAAATGGAAGAAAACGAAAAAACCCGTTTAGAACAACTTAGACAAGCGAGACTCGAAAACGTTCCACCAGAACCACATCCACAGCTTCCTCGTGTAAGAATAGCCGTGAATCATATCTTCATGGGCAAGATTGTTCGTTCATTTTCAGTCCTAGATAGCATGCAGGCAGTTTATGATTGGGTTGGCTCTTGTGCACTTCATCCAGAGCACTTCAATCTTTCTCAATGCCAAGGACAAATGATTATGCCGTCTGATCCAATTGCAAATGTGGCGAACTGTACTCTCTACATGGAAGTATCAACGAGCCCAGTGCAAGTTCGTGAACAACAAGAAGTGCTTGCTTCAGAAAACGACATCCTTCCTGATACAACTAGGTAGGCACCAGCGTGGATCTTACAAGCCATGGATGATATCTTTTGATTATTATTTTGAATGATTCAAACTTTTTATTTAGTGTAGTGTTAACGCTGCAACCAGGGCCGTAGCGATCGGGAAGATGTGGCGAGTGCAACATCTCCCACCCCCACATAATTTTTCATGAGTAATTTGAGGTAAATTTCCAGCAGATTTTCAGGTGAATTCAGGTAATTCTCAGGACATAAAAAAGGAACTCTGTGCTCTGAATTAGAATTAGAGTTAACAATTGACCAACTAGTTAAAGAAGTTCAGACGCGTGGCCAAATACCCTTTCTGACGGGGACATGACCAAATACCATTTCTAACGATCTAGACACTCCAAATTTCCGAAATTTTCTCAATTTTCCTAGTCACATTAAATTGTTTAAGTAACACTGTTATATTGATCAGTAGTTATTTTTCTCATCTCCATTGTTAAGCAGTACTAAAACATTGAAATCTTGGGTAGGAAAGACTAAAAAAATGCTATTTCCGACGGTCTAGAGAATTCAAATTTTCAAATTGAATGGGACTCGAGTCCCAAAATCAGGCAAAAACCGTTAAGGTGGCTCAATACAGTTTTTAAGAAAATGGAAAATTCACGACTTAGATGCGTATTTTTGGACAATTATTACTTGTTGATAAACAAAAAGTACCTTACTTATATAAAACAACATCTAAGGAGTTTGAATTTTTGCACAAAAGTTACGCAACTGCCGTTGCTATGGCAACAACGACGTTTCAAGTTGGCGGATATTTTGACTTTAAAGTAATTTAACTCGTAAACGACAATTATTCATAATAATTTTTTTTGGTCCACAGAATTTTTTTTAAATTGTACGAATGTTACGATAATTGATTATAACTAGAAGTTACTATCGCAAGGAAAGTGCTGCCTCACCCCAAGGGATCAAAGACAGCATGCGTAATTTGCTGAATAAGGGGCTGTTTTATATATGATCCCGCTTTGCCATGACGAGATGTGAGCCGGGGTTATTTTGATGTATTGAAACAAGTCACAGTGCAAAATTCATTATTTTCTTGAGATAGATTAATTAGTTAACTGTAAACGAAACATAATAACAATCTTCTGGAACTACAAGATCTTCTCTACAATATTTGAATTCTCTTAACCAGCATTTTAACTTTTGTTTAGCCTACTGACTTATTTCAACACATCAAAATAATGACATCCCACCTTCCATCATGTAAACAGCCCCTAAGACACCTGTTCAGTATGTAGGAAAAGTGCAATTTGAATATCAAACACCTTGCAAATTCGAACTAAATTGCAAGCAAAATCCCCAATCTCAGCCAAAATATTACATAAATCCGCAATCCGCTGTATTAATAAGATTGGTGGAATCCGACAATCCGAAAACCTATTCACCCCCCCCCCTTATAACTTCTTGCTTTTGTATGTACATTTATAACACTGTCAGTGGTGAAGCTAGTCATTGCAACAGATCATGCTATGCAAGTTTTTAATAATTTGCATTAGTCAAATAGATGCAGGTTTATTGGCGTGGTATGACCAGTTGCCATGGCAAGCTTGCCACTGAATATCAGACAAAATCATATTATATATAAATGATAATACTTGAATGAATCATTGGACATGTAGAATTTAATTATAACAGTTTCATATATTTAACAATTATTGGATGGGGCTGAGCAGGATATCCAGCAGGAATTCGGCAGATAACATTGACCAAGGTCTGAATAATTCTGGTATCCTGCGCAAGCCGAATTCAATAATTGTTTTATTATTCATTTTGTGACAGAAAGAAAACAAAACAAGCAACAATTGAAAACAAATAAAATAATATTCATTGAATTGATTAACTTTTCGTAAATTCAACTGAAAATTTCCCACCAATTTGTATTTTCACATAACATACCGCTGAAATATCTCGGACGCCGTCCAATAACCTCTGCAGATTATTGTTTCTGCTGGAAATAGCACAGGCACCTACAAATACCGAAAATTTTTTGTAGGCTCTTAGCCAATGAAAAACCGAGAACACAGTGCAATGAATAATAAATAGAAATATTAAGTGTCCCAATTATCGTTTTAATGGCACCTTCAAGGCTACCCCTATTGCAAAACCACTGAACAATCTGCTCACACCTGATGGGGAGACAAAATCTAATTGTTGACAGTTTTATTTCATTCGTCAGCTTCTGCATGGCGGCGACACCATTCATTTGTAATGATTAAGATTGTACTCAGTCAGAACTGCAAAACTATATAATACAAGAAATTGTAAGCGTTATCAAGAATATAGTATACCCTGAACTGTAGTGACACAGCCAGGTGAATATATAAAATGTAGGCCAGTAGGATAATTTCCTATATATTATGCTAACAATGGACATATCTCAGAGATATATTCTTACAGACCATTATATCGTTTACAAAAGTCGGTTGACATGTTATTACATGTATTAACTGCTGGTATAAAGTTTCCACACTAGGTTGCTATAGCAATATCTTTGTACAAGTCAATGAGTTTATAATTTTTCATTCGTATACAATTGTGTGTTCCAGTGCGGGCACGATACTGCTCAATCTAGTCAATTGATATTCCCATAATAACAATATTAATAATAAACTATCACTGTGATTATTTATACCTTGAAGTACGATATTCTAATAATAAGCTATGTTCAAGTTCAATCAGATTTTTTACAAACTGACCATCGACGACAGACGAGCTGCACTTGTTTATATGAAGACTTGTATGCACCTAAAAATTTAATAATTTAAATACAGTTAATTTATTCGCTTCAAGTTTCAACGCGTATCGACCAGAACACATTGTTATTTGTGATCAACCTTTCATCTTACCTTGAAAAATAATTCGACAAACAGCCAGAGTCCAGACATAAAATTTGCGACGACATTATGCGAACATGCAAACGTGTTTACAAATTGTCATGGTCCATGGTGGTGTTCGCGAGATTCAGCAAGGGTATTCGGAAAGTCAAGTCGCGATCTGGAGTATGTTATTTTTACTGTAAAATTTCTGTGACGTCAAATACGTCATAAATCTGATCATCCGTACAAACATCCTAAAAATGACTTGTTGGATCCACATAACTCGCGAACCGGAAACGGACTGGTGCGAGAAAAACACATCGTCAAGAATAGTGTGCTGCCTTCGACAGCAATAAGAGAAATCATTTTTTTAAATAAAATACTTTTAAATCGTGAATTTTCCATTTTTTTAAAACTGTATTGAACTACCTTAAATTGGAAAACTTCAAGTAAATCTAACCTCCCCCCCCCCAAAAACGCAAAGTCGTCGCAACGGCCCAGGCTGCAACATATACACGCGTACTGGCCCAGAACACCACTACTGTCTGGCCGTTAAAACCAACACTTAGGTCTTTAATTAAGGTTAGGGTAAATACCGGTCTCACATGTGGAGGGTTAAGTAGGCTAAGTTTTTAGGTTACCATCGTAAACAAGCACTTTTGTTGCGCAGTAATAAAAAACAGGGAAAATCGAATTTGGCAAAAATTATTACATTCAATTTTAACTTACACAGTTCGAACACGCCTCCCTTTCTTAAAGGGGGAAATTCGCCTTCTCAAAAAAGGGCATGAATTTTTTAGTTATGATGGCAACCTCGTTCCCAGGGCTTTTCCCTTTTTGTCATTGGGAAGGCGGGAAAAGGCCCTGGCACCGGCCGGTCACATGACTTTCAACACCCAGATATAGTGGGTGTAATAAATTATAATAATAATGAATTAGAAAATCCAAGATGGCCGCCAACCTAAGAGTGCCCACAAAATTTAAGTGCTTAGAGCGGCTTAAAAATGCGTTTAGTCTTTGAAATTTTTCCTTATTTTTGCTACCGACGTACTCGAAATCAGATTCTTCAGCTTTTATTACATGGGAACTATGTAGTTGCTGTTCTTCCAACTGGGTTTGGTAAATATCGTTCGCTAAACAAAATTAACAGATGTTCTCCAGCTGGGCAGGCGTGCCTATAAAGAGGACACGGAAAGTGTTTTGAACTGGGGATGTTAAACTTGGTTTTACCCTTCCAAAGACTCTGCTGTGCGACGAATGGAGCGAGTTTATGAGGAATATTTTATACAGTGATTCAAAGAAATGTTTTTGCATATACTGTATATGTTATTGATCTATTGTTGAATGTCACTTATATTATAAAGTGCCAATGGTTGGAATATTTATTCATTGACATTTTAAACACAGATGAGTGTTATATGCTCTTTCCTTGTTTACGTTTTCCTTGCAGCCAAATGTTGTTGAACAGTTGAAGCTGGCAAGCTGCAAAACTGACATACGAGTGATATGACCCAAATATTGGATATATGCATCTTAGTTTGCTTCCAGTAAAATGTAAACAAGACCTTAAGAATTCTATACGAGATAAGAAATATTCCGTTTAAAATCATGACTGGCAAATTAGCATGTGCGAATTGATGCTTCCTAATAATAGTATGTACTCCAGTCTCCAGTAAAGCTTGCTTCACACCCCTTACAAAAAAAGTCTATAGGCTTGGCCTATAGGCCAACCTATAGGTTCCTATAGGAAACCTATAGGTTTTTATAGGCAATTGGAACATTTTCTATAGGGATGCCTATAATCCTATGGAGCTCTATAGGGAATTGGCTTCTATAGGGAATTGGAACATTTCCTATAGGCCACCTATAGACTTTTTTCATAAGGGTGCTTCAATTCTTGCTGTTACCATCTGCACATTATCAGGGTGGAGAGTTGATTTGAATTTTTTGTCCCAGGGGATAAAGGTAGGGAATAGATTTTCCATCACAAAAGGGGCAAGGTGCCCAACCAGTTAGAAGATGGAATGTACTTTAAGTGACCATTCATTATACCCTAGGGTGGGGTGGGAGATTCTTATGTCAAAATGTCATGGGACCCCTTTTTAATCTCTTAATTTAATAATGGAGACCCCTCCTAAATATTTAAGACTATATAACATGATGAAATTCTAATCTTCATTCATGTGAATGCCTGACTATGAAGAAAATACATTTTGCAACACAGGGATGGATCCAGCATGATCTGGTAGGGGGGGGGGGTGCTCTGCCAGCTCTGGTGCCGACTTGTGTTGGTCATATGTGCCACCTGCCCATCAACTTGCTTCACTATTGTAATTGTTGTTCACAGCTCGCTTATCATCATGTTATTACTCAAATTACTGTATCTCATTTTGCCTGTAATAATTTTTTGCTTTATCATGAAAAATATAACCCCCCTGCACCCACTCTGGCCAGGGCTAGGAGAGTGCACAGCCCCCCTCCCCCTCCCCCCCGCAGTAAATCCATCCCTGTTGCAACATACACTACAAGAGCTAGAATGATTGCTTCCTTTGGATGATTTGTCTTAGAATTATATTACCTACTGTATATTACAACAATTCTTCCTATTCTGAAACCAGTTGCTATTCTGTTTTTTACAACACTCACCCCCTCCCCCCCAAAAAAGAAAAACTCAACAAATCAAGGACCCCCTCCAAGGCAATTTTGCCAGCAAAATAGATTAAATTTGATGGTAATTGTTCTGAGAATATATTAACTCATTGAGTGGCAGCATTCTGCCTAGACTTGCCACAAGTCGACCTCAAACGAAACGCAAGCAGCGAGTGTGAGCCGACGTTTCGTTCGAGGTCGACTTGTGGCAAGTATACATTCTGCCCTTGAGTAAAATTGTCTGGCACCAGACGGAATAATATACTAAAGTAGGGACATTGCCACTATAAAGGGTTAAACAAATTTTTAAAAATTTTGCAATGCTCTATATTCAAAAAGCTCAATTTGTAAATTTTAATTGACTTTAATTAAATTAATATAACTACTTATACTTTTAATATAGCTACCTTGCCCCAGTCACTTCAAGTGAACTCTACGGGAGGAGGGGGACATTGAAAATCCCTGGGTTTACTTGGTAAAAGCAAGAATTGAACCATGCATTACATGTATATGGAGAGCAGTTTTAAATATATTTTATCATGCAAATACCTTGATAATTGTTCTTACACGTCTTTGGCTTAGAATGGGTACACCCTCCAAAGGTGCTTATTTACAGGGTCCAAAGGTGTAAATATACACTGTCCAAGGTGTTAATATAAGCAACAAAAACAATGTATATAATTAAATTTTATTAAATAAAATGTGGAATATTTTACAAATTGCATTACCATCCCAAAGTGTACATAATTTATCAATATAATTAGGACTTAGAAGCTGTTCACATGAGTTTGACTCTGACCCAGCACCCTTGGCTTAGCTCCCCTTGCCCGATCACAAGTAGAAAACCTCCAACCCCCTCTGACAAATCAGTCCAGATCTGCCCAAGAGGCAGGATTTTCTGGAATATTATTAGCAGTGAAATTGTTGCATATTTTCAAGCATGCATTGTAACCTGATTTTAAAGCCTGTTTGAACATCAGACATTGTGGCAATGGCAAGATGGTTCAGCCACATGAATACAATTTTAAAATATCATAAAAACAATGCAATTTAAGGCCAGACAGCCCAACTCCTGCGAACAGCCCTTTATTACACATTTGAAGCATCTCTTGAGGCATCAAAGTACTGTACATGCAGGCACATGGAATTCCATACGAGTATGTGACATAAGCCCACCATTGCACAACTTTGTCTGCAACAATGCAAATACAACAAATGCAAATACAATCAAGCTGGAAACGGATTTTATCAGTATTTTGATATATACATTATGGCTCATGTCTAAAGACACCTGCACTTTCATATTGAAATTGTTCTAATATCATCCAAACAAAACACATCAGAAAACTGTAACATCAGCCAAATGAGCAAATCATTTTTTTAACACAACTTATGGTAAAATGAAGCAACATGTAATAGTATCTGAAACAAAACCAAATCACATATTATTCAAAAGTTGTAAACACTGTTGCAAATATGATATAACAAAATATCGTCGCATTTCCAGTGGCAACTAACTATAAATTAGGCCAATTTAAACTCGACTATGAAGAATATCAAAAACTAAAGGTCGTGTTTCAGTTTATAAACCCAGACTTTGGTTTTATAAATATAAACATTATATAAACGGTATTAAACGCTATACGAAGCCAAATATGAAGGCACATTTTGCCCTAAATACTCGGTCAGAGCCTCAGAGGTGTGTTCTAGTACACAATTAATCTTCTCTCACAGTTTAAAACAAACAATAATACTAACCTTCGACAAATTGTGTATGAATCATAACGAATTTAACCATTTTGCCACAGATTTTGCCAAAAATATTTCTTAGACGGACAAAGTATTAATAATGATCACTCCTTGCATGAAATATTAATTTATCCCAAAGTTTGAATAAATTAATCCAAGATTGCATTATTTGCATAATAATGTACTTGTCATTGACCAATCAGAATACATAGAAGACCGGCCGGTGCCAGGATAGCCTGCGAGCAGGCTCTCTGGGGAAAGAGAGCCTGCAAGGATCCCTATGATGATTGCGTGCCGCCCTTCAATTATGATGTCACAGGTCAATTAATAACAACCAATCAGCGCAGACCGGAATACACTACGATATTAGAGAGGTTAAGATACCCCGGTTCCAGTTTACGGGTACGAGTATCGCCATTTTGTTTACCAATTTTTGCTGATGTCAGCAATTTTACCCGTAATTTCTACCCGTTTCCCCGCGGTAAACCGTAGTCTACACGTAAACGACAAACGGGTACGGGTGTTTTCTGTTTACTATTTTTGGGCCGTTTAAATAGTACAATTTTTCAACATCTTACCCAAATACATAATGCACATATGCTGGTCAAAGTATTCAACAATTTATGGCGAACCTCAACAGCGAAAGTTGCCATTCTCTGATCGGTTTTCTCACGCCGGAGTATCTTGGATTTCTTAAGTTACAAATTATCCCCCGATTTACGGGTACGGGTAGGTGTATATCACCCGTACCCGTAAACCGGAATCGGGGTATCTTAGCCTCTCTAATATTGAAATTGTGCACGGCGACCAAAGTAGCATAAGCTTCCGAGTTGGCCACCGACGTCACGCTTGTATTTCTAAAACGCTATTAAATACCGACATGCTCTTTATTGATGTTGCCACTTTTCAAAGTGGAACATGGTATCTGGACAATGCTACAGTACGAAATTGAAAAGACACTATACATATATATACATATATATATATATATATATATATATATATATATATATATATATATATATATATATATATATATATATATATATATATATAGTAATAATATAACTTACTGAAATTTATGGCTTTGGTGAGACATAGACATATATGATATACCATGGACATTGGACATAATTTAATATGTTTATAGTTCAAATTTTGCAACAAAAAGTGGAATTGCAGTAAACATGCATGTGATAATTATTGTAAACAAAGTGACGAGTAAATTACTGTACATTTTAACGCCGCATACTTATAAATATTAAATAGTCAGTATAACATTGTAAAACAAGCTTAATACACACAATATGCACTGAATATTATCAGAATTCCCAATATTGTTTCGTAAAAGAGAAGCGATATAATGCCTTGTCCCTAGGTTTCGGTTTGCGAATTTGTGCAGTCTTTCTCAAGAATTATTCTTAGCTTAGGAGTCAGACAAGCATAACCTGAGTATCAGGCCCTCGGTATTGAAAGAGGGCCTGACACGAAACGCCTCAAAAGCCATGTTCAACATTCAGAATCTGGATGTTATGCTGATTGGCTAAGAGACGATAAAACGCATCATGTGATTCAAACCGGAAATATATGACCGGCGTATGTAAACACCAAAAATAGAATTTGTAATTTTGTCAATATACTGTTAAAAGTGCTTTATTTCTGAAATTTATTTTCAATTAATTAAGCCTAAAAATGACAAAATAAGTACGAAATGACGTTTAAAACGTTTTTGCAGCAACATTTTACTCGGTATAAAACTAAAACTACATGGTCATAGTAGAAAGCGTGTCTAAATATCTCGCCGTAATAGTCGCCGTGGAACGAAAATATGTGGATGTCGGAAATTTTCAAATATTTAGTTCCAAAAAGCATGAAGCCTTATTTATATCAGTTTATTGCCGAGCTGTTTTCCAAGACCTGCAAGGATATAGTAGTCAGCTCGCTCGAACTAATATGCCAACATCAGGCAGAAATTGAAGACAATAGCCGCTGTGTCAGACGCAGTTGAAGCGAATAGCTGTCTCGAACAAACTATTAACATGACACGAGGACCGAGGAAGAAGAAATCCTATTCAGAGCGCCGAATGTTGTCTCTTTAGACTCCTGGAAAAAGCCATCGAGCTATGGTTCCCCGAATAAGGCATAGTTTACGCTTAGAATTCCATCATGTGGATATTTCGACAAAAACATACCGATTTTTCTCCGTATTTATTCAAATTTATATAAAACTGCAAATAACGAAATTTGCGTATTTACATACCTGTAGCGGACAACCGGAAATATGCTACAACCGGAAATAATTTTAATTGGCTGATATTCTGGGGGTGGAAAGCCCGTAGAGGTGAATTGTGTCAGGCTCTCTTCAATACCGAGGGCCTGATACTCAGGTTAATGGGTCATATACGCGTAGCCATATTTGTTTACAATTAGAACGTCTTACCCACCGCGAAGCCCGCATCACGGATGGGGACGCTCGATGTATTGCCGTTTCTACGCCCTCTCTCCCTTCGCCCTGACCGGCATGCAACGCGGTCAGGCGCGGTTTTTTACATATTATCGATTTCTCGCTCTGCGCCGTCATTGTTCGGTTGGCTTTCGCTGTGTTTACACCTCGAGGTTTCAGAAGATTCAGAAAAGATTTATCGAAAAAAATTGTAAAATGGTGGATTTTTGCACCATGCATGGAATGAAAGCTTCGTTTTTGGGTGGACACGAGCTTCTGTGACTTCTGTGTGTTCACTGTGCGTCAAAACAGCCTTTAATCTTGATTCCGGAAGAATTACCGTGTGATGAACTTGAATGTCGTGAGGACGGTGAGGTTCATGTTTATAGTTTTTAATACAGATAGTTCGAAGAATAGTGCTGTGTCAAGCTGTGGTTAACGGGATAAAAATTAATGAAATGTTCGCTGATTGCGGTAGTCTTCCACTGGTACAAATTCACTCTAGTTGTGTTTTTAAGGTGAGATGATTTTTATATAAAAATAAAAATAAAAATATAAAAATGCTCCTAAGTTGTATAAATACAGCAGTAATATTGAACGTATTTTTATTTCGTATCATGTAGTTCTTCGACCCTAATGATCTACGGGAAGGAGGTATAAACAAATATAGCAATGTTATGTTGTGGGAGTTTGACATTTCAACATCACCAACATCCCAAGCAATCCCACCATGTGACCCAGATAGTCAAGATGATGAGCTGGACAGTGTTTTTCCACCAATAGAATTACATCAGCCAACTGATTGTATATTACTGTTTTAATTTACCAATAAACCCTGTTTGCCCTGACAGACATTCATACACACCGAATGATGGAAGAAGCACCCAGTGGTAACATTGTTGTAAAGAATGAAATGGAGTAAATTCAACACTATCACAACACTATATATAAATGTATTGACTACTGTGCGATGCATTGCAAGGATTTATACTGATCAACCAGTTATCTATGTTCAAATGATCAACCAGTTGTCTATTATTTTACTCTGCCTAACGCGAGATTATTTTACTGTCTAACACTAGACTATTTACTCATCAGGGGGAGAGTGCTAACACTCGAATACTCAATGGGTTAAAAAACATTGAAAGAAAATGTTTAGCAGAAGCTGAAACATTTTTTATTGGTGTCTGGTGTAATACTGACATTTCTTTTATTTGTAAGGATAGAGCTGGGGAGCTTCTAATGGTACAGTCTTGGCCCTACCCCAGTTTTCCTGTACTGCATGTGTTTTTGTCACTTCCCTAATTATACCATAAGTATTGTATCCCATGGGCACCATCTTATCAGTTCTGCAGTTTTTTGAAAATATACCGTAAACCTCCACCTAAAAGTACTGGGCTTATATTCTTTCGTAAGCAATTTTTGATGGGCTTACACAAGGGTGGCTTATACACGGGGTTGGGGGGGGGGGGGGGGG
>CACRXK020009007.1:0-19862 GCA_902702795.2 Paramuricea clavata | reverse complement strand
AAATAACATATCTGATCTAGGATCAGCAGGGACATAGAGACACGGGAGTGTGTGTGTGTGTGTGTGTGTGTGTGTGTGTGTGTGTGTGTGTGTGTGTGTGTGTGTGTGTGTGTGGTGTAAACCCCACAACTGTGAAACTCAGGTAAAACTCATGTATATTGTAAATTTTGACATTTTCAGGTAAACTTTGTGTAACAAAGTCGTTATTTTTGTAAAATGATGACCATTTGACATCCGGCACCCCACCCCCCACCCCAAACTTCAGATGCTTTGCTACGTCTCTGAACATTAGTGCAATCACCATACAACACTGACCCTTGCAGTTACGAGGGTATATATGAAGAAGAAACCCCACAGCCATGTGATGAGGTCATATCGACATGTTTCAACATTTCTTTTCAGCACTTAACAGCAGTGTCAATTGAATAGCATGTTCATGGGTTAAATTTATACCTGCATCATTTACAATGTGTCAGTCTTGTGAGCTGCCAGTAAATATTTGGTTCTTAATTTAAACAATTTGCAGATGAAAGCACAATTCAAAATCATAGTGATGCATGGCATCTACAGTACTTCAAACAACTAAGTGAACACATATTCTGATCAATTTGCTGATAATATGGTGACTGGTGATAATATTGGATAATATAGGAAGATCAGGATATTTGCACAAGTGTCAGGGCAATACAAGTTAGTGGTGTCGGTGATGACATAATTGATTTGATGAGTTCATTATAAATTCCGATGCTGTTAGATCTTACAATAAATAAAAATGTTTAGAAATATAATATAATATGTTATTAAATACATTATGTTAAATGAAGAACTTTGAATTTAAAGGTTTTATGAAATCTGCAATGCCAGCAATTCAAGAAAAGCTAATAACTTGTAAACCAGACAACAGAATATATCTGTAACAAGAAACCGGTGTAATGAAATCTTAGTGAATTACATATTAGTGCAATTTTGAAAAACAAAATAAAATTGACATTATTAGTTGCTGTATGTATTATATCATTATTAAAGTAAAACCATGTTGCTTTTAAATCAAGTGATTCTAACCATTTTGGCATTGTAAGAAAGATACTGCATCTGTTTTATTTTGACCATTCTTCTATTGTAATGATTAATTTTGTATCAAAATGAATGTTTGTGATGAATGTTCATGACAATGTGAAGTCCGGCTGTATTCGACCAGGCTGAGTAGGCTAGCCACATGTACGCAGTGCGTACCTATTTTTCAAACATTTTCTCTCCCGTAGTAAGATAAAGCATGTATTTTCCTGGTAGCCGGTCTTACTTCATGAAAAAAACAGTCTGCTACCAGTGGCTTAACAAAATTGCGGAAAAAAACCCAAAAAATGACAACTTTGCCATTTTGAGCGTGCGTAATAGGGCGTGCGCATGCACAAAGTTTTCTCACAGGATTGTCCTGGTTTTAACATAAATAAAAAAAAAAGAAGTGTCCGTGGTCGGGGCTGAATAGTACTGTGGAAGATTGGGTTGGAAAATTTACAATTAAGATCTGTATTTTTGGACAATTATTACTCTTTGAAAAATAGTATCCTACTGATGTAAAATAACATCTAAAGGGTTTGGCAACAATGATGTCCAAAGAGGATGTTAGCCCTAAAGTATATTTCATAAAATGATTTATCTTTGAAAATACTGAATTACAAGACAAGTTAAAAAAAATTTCGAGTAAAGTTTAATAATAATTTAATTGATAAGGCCATTTCCACTCAAGAAAATTTGGGGCTAATATTAGATTTAATGCATATGTCGTTCTTTGTCTTTCATTTAAAGGAAAAATACCAAACTCTCTTAACGTCTTTGTTGCCAGGAGTTGTGTAACTTTCATGAAAAAATCAAAGTCTTGAGGTTTTGTTTTACTTATATAACTAACATGTTTTTTTGGTTTTCAACAAAGTAATAATGGTCTAGAAGTACAGATTTATATTGCACATATGTTAGTAAGTTTCTTCTGTAACTGCACAATTATTGCAAAATTGTGCGCTTATCACACTATTAAAATTAGTAAGGTCTGTGAACATTGGCACAACTGCTTGTTCCCATGCATAAATTTTTAACTAATTTTTGGGATTGGATTTATTCAAATTTGAGATGATTTTGAACACATATTGGTACCAATGTTACTCATTCTATGAGTAAAATATTGTTCGTTTATACATTGTTCTAGTTTTTATAGCTTTTATTGTTTTAACAGTCGAAATATATGTTGATTTTGTTGAATTATTTGTTAATTATTCGTTCATTTTATGCATAATGAAACCCGAAATTTATATAGTTTGATGGTCACAACAAATTTGAGCATATAAAAATGTTAAAATTGTACACCAAAACACTAGCTGTAATATTTGAACTCGCTAGAATACAATTAGTTTTAAATACGTTTGAATTGAATTTCATACATGCAGTATTTCAAATGTTGTGATTGATTATCTGTTTCAAAACTTTTGAAATCATGCATACGCTATTTTAATATTAAGGTTGTCCAAGAGCAAAGCGGAACGAGCGCGAAAGGGCTGCTGGGAATCATCGCTAACAACTGAGTCGTCAGTCAGGAACCTTGTCAGCCTTTCGCGCTCGTATTCGACTTTTCCGCTTTGCTCGTGGACAACCTTAATATTGAAATAGATGTATGCATGATTTCAAAAGTTTTGAAACAGATAATCAATCACAACATTTGAAATACTGCATATATGAAATTCAATTCAAACGTATTTAACTAGTTGTGTTCTTGCGAGTTCAAATATTACAGCTAGTGTTTTGGTGTACAATTTTAACTGTTTTATATGCTCAAATTTGTTGTGACCATCAAACTATAAATTTCGGGTTTCATCATGCATAAAATGAACGAAAATTAACAATTAATTCAACAAAATCAACATATATTTCTACTGTTAAAACAATAAAAGCTATAGAAACTAGAACAATGTATAAACGAACAATATTTTACTCATAGAATGAGTAACATTGGTACCAATATGTGTTCAAAATCATCTCAAATTTGAATAAATCCCAATCCCAAAAATTAGTTAAAAATTTATGCATGGGAACAAGCAGTTGTGCCAATGTTCACAGACAATTCACAGTACTATTTGGTTTGTGGGTTCAAATCCCAAAACACTTAATTTTTATTTATATATAAAAAAAAGGATCGGATGGATCCAAAGGATCCGATGGATAAATAGATATCTATTTATCCATCGCAGCCATTGGATCCTTTTAAAACAGGATCTATTTATCCATCGCATCCATTGGATCCTTTTAAAACAGGATCTATTTATCCATCGCATCCATTGGATCCATCGGCATCCATTGGATCCTTTTAAAACAGGATCTATTTATCCATCGCATCCATTGGATCCTTTTAAAACAGGATCTATTTATCCATCGCATCCTTTGGATCCATTGGATCCTTTTAAAACAGGATCTATTTATCCATCGCATCCATTGGATCCATCGCATCCATTGGATCCTTTTGAAACAGGATCTATTTATCCATCGCATCCTTTGGATCCATCGCATCCATTGGATCATTTTAAAACAGGATCCTATTTATCCATCGCATCCTTTGGATCCATCGGATCCATTTTTTTTTTAACAACAACTTATCAAAAAAATGGATCCGATGTTTACAACGGATGTTTAGCTATAACTAAATGCTTATCCGGTGTATCCATCGGATCCATTTTTTTTTTACAACAACTTATCAAAAAAATGGATCCGATGGATACAACGGATGTTTAGTTATAGCTAAATACTTATCCGTTGTATCCATCTTTATTTTTTAACAACTACTTTATCAAAAAAATGGATCCGATGGATACAACGGATGTTTAGTTGTAGCTAAATACTTATCCGTTGTATCCATCGGATCCATTTTTTTTTTTAACAACAACTTATCAAAAAAGTGGATCCGATGGATACAACGGATAAGTATTTAGTTATAGCTCAATACTTATCCGTTGTATCCATCGGATCCATCTTTTTTTTTTTTTTAACAACAACTTATCAAAAAAATGGTCCGATGGATACATCGGATAAGTGTTTAGTTATAGCTAAATACTTATCCGTTGTATCCTTGCAAAATACTCATCGAATATACGCGAGGAAGTTTACCTCTATGGAAGGTAGACATGAACAGTGTATTATGATAAAAAAGTAAGGTCACGAAACTTGAGAAGTTGAAGTTGCAATGAAGAGAGGGTTAGTATGATCCTGATAGGTTGGAAAATAAATAAATAGCTAAAATGAAAAAACTAGCTAAAAATGCGCGAAAAGTAAAGGCTATATAGCCTTTGCCATACATGGCTAAAATGATAAAATATATATCTGATAAAACACTCCTACGCGTGCTTAAAAATAGTACGTATAATTTGATCTTACTGAGGGCAAAAATACGGAGGTAAAAATATTATAAATGTAGAATAAAAAACTATAATTAGACTAGTTCTAAGAGACTTGATATAATATTTGTATTACCTTGGATTTCTTAAGTTGTAAGTATTTGAATGCTTTGTAGGCATAAGGAGATGGTGAATTATATGTTTGTCATTCACTGTTGTTTTGAAGACTTTAGTACATATTAACTTTCTTTCTAGCGAACTCTCGATCACTTTTACCTAAGATTGATGAACTGAAAACTATTTTGCATATAAATGAGGTTGGGTTGGCCTTCATAACTGAGACATGGCTAAACGAAAATATTGATGACGGTGCCGTTGAAATTAGTGGCTTTTCCTTAGTTCGGCGTGATAGAATTTCTAGAATCGGGGGTGGCGTTTGTGCTTATATTAAAGACCAGATTCCTTTTAAAATCTTAACAGATTTGCATGAAGACAATTTTGAATCACTTTGGCTTTACCTGAGACCAAATAAACTTTTCCGTGGCTTTTCCTGCCTGATTATCTGTGTGGTCTATCACCCTCCCTCCAATGATAACTGTGCCTTAATCGATCACCTAACATCTAAACTTGACGCTGCTCTTATATTGTACCCCAACGCTGGTATTTTTCTCATTGGAGACTTTAATAAATGCCCAATTTCCTCCCTACTACGTCATTTTACTTTGAAACAGATAGTTAAAGAACCCACAAGAGGAAATTCCACATTGGACTTAATTTTGACAAATATGACTTCCTGTTGTAACTCTCCGGTGTTATTACCCCCTGTCGGCCAAAGTGACCATAATTCCGTACTGTGGTCCTTTAATAAAAATACAGCTAAATATGGTACATCAAAAGTGAAAACTAGACAAGGTAACAATCATGACAGGAGGGCATTCGGTAAGTGGCTAGCTGATATAAACTGGAACAACTTGTACCGCGCTGAATCATGTGAACAAAAGTTAGATTTTTTTCAAACAGTTATAAATACTGGTTTGGACTGTTTTTCCCTAGTAAAATTGTAAAGTTGCACGATCATGATAAACCATGGGTTACAGTCGGATTTAAGAAAATTATAGAAAATAGACAAAGAGCGTTTCGTCAGGGCAAAAGTCCGCTATATCGTAGATTGAGAAATCTTGCCAATAGAGAAAGTAAGAGACTCAAGTCAACCTTCCTTAAGAAAAAGATGGATGAGTTAAAACTAAACCCCATGCTAAAAAATGGTGGCAATGTATAAAACAGCTTGCGGGTTTCGCCACGAACAAAACATTCTCTAATTTCGTTGTAAACAACCAGGTTTTTGCTGGTAAAGAGTTAGCAGATAAAATCAATGATGTTTTTGTCTCATCTACCCAAGATATTCCTCCCTTGAATAAGTCTCCAGTTGATGACCTAATTGAAAATGGCAGTACAAGTATCCTTCCACAGTTTATTATCGAAGAAAAAGATGTATACTGTAAATTGTCCGCCATCCCCGTTTCCAAATCACCTGGTCCTGACGGAATACCTAATTGGGTGCTTAAATCTTATGCATACGTTCTTTCTTCCCCTGTGGCATCGATTTTCAATGCTTCGATTCAAGAAGCAGTTGTACCCTCAATGTGGAAAAAAGCGAACGTTATCCCTGTTCCAAAAAAATCAGTCCCTAAAGACATTTCTAAAGATTTGCGCCCTATCTCACTTACCCCCACTTTATCCAAAATTTGCGAACGGTTTGTTACAGACTGGTTACTTAAGTCAATTGGTGCAAAGATTGATACGCGGCAGTTTGGCTCCGTTAAAAATTCCTCGGCTACCCATGCCCTAATGAGCCTGATCCATCACCCCCTGAGTGCTACAGATGCTTCAAGCAATGCGGTGAGAGTATTCTTGCTTGATTTTGAAAAAGCTTTTGATCGAATAGATCACAACATACTGGTGAATAAGCTACAACAAATGAGTGTTTCCCAAACCAGTATAAATTGGATTAGAAGTTTTCTCTCTGATCGTAAACAACGAGTCAAGTTGGCTAACTGTCATTCGGACTGGCAAACGTTAAACGGTGGAGTGCCGCAAGGGTCGGTGTTAGGGCCGGCTTTGTTCCTTGTTATGATAAATGATCTTCTTATTGATTGGGGCGATAGATGGAAGTATGTTGATGACAGTACGTTTGCTGAACGAGTTACATCAACTGAGAGTAGTGAACTACAAGATCTAGTGAATGTTATCTATAATTGGTGTGAAGTTAATAATATGAAGCTCAACATCGGCAAATGTAAGGAAATAATAATTGACTTTGCAAGAGAAAAACATGAGTTTTTACCGTTAACTATAAATAACGTTGGTATTGAGCGGGTAAAATCTGCCCGAATTCTTGGTCTCTCAATCCAAGATGATTTGAAATGGAACGACCATGTGAACCATATTGTTAAAAAAGCGGGAAAACGCCTTTATATGCTAAGGTTGTTAAAACGATCAAATATCGAAAAACTCCAGAAGCGGGCTCTGCGTATTGTCTTGCCATTCGCTACTTATAGAGAAGCTTGCAGTATTACTGGTATACCCTTACTGAAAGATCGGCGGCGATTATTATGCGAACGTTTTTTGTTAAAAATGCACATGGAGACAAATTGGGTGACCTCTTACCGCCTAAACTTGAACATAACTATAATACACGTTATGGAAGCGATTATAATAACTATAGTTGTAAAACGGACAGATTTATGAAATCGTTTTTTCCACAGATGGTTTCACATATGAATAGACCATAATTTTAATATTTTTAATATTTTTAAATTTGAACTCTATAACTTTTTCAACTGAAGTTATGAATAATTTTATGCATCTAGATATT
Source organism: Paramuricea clavata (assembly GCA_902702795.2). Classification (NCBI taxonomy): domain Eukaryota; kingdom Metazoa; phylum Cnidaria; class Anthozoa; order Malacalcyonacea; family Plexauridae; genus Paramuricea; species Paramuricea clavata. The sequence goes on along the minus strand of CACRXK020009007.1, from coordinate 12,614 downwards.
CTATTGTAGTATAATGAGACTTTTTACCGATGTAATTTAACCTAATAGGTTACAAATCGGTATTTTATTAAATTATCAAATTATCAAATAAATTATCAAAATTATCATTATCAAATCTCTAGCCTTCTCATCACCATAGATAATGGACTTGTGATGTTTGTTTATGATTTTTCGTATGTCTGGTCCACGCGGATTATACTTAGTAACTAAACAACAATATCCTTCATTGGACTTTTTCGTACTTTTGCGTGCACGCATATATATATATATATATATATATATATATATATATATATATATATATATATATATATATATATATATATATATATGAAATCCATCAACCAATCAGACGTTCCCACAGACTTCAACAACGTCAACAACAGCGCGAAAATTCAAATGATCAATCTTTCTGATGAAGGCTCGAAGTACCGAGTCGAAAGCTCAAAACAAATAATTACAATCCGGAGAACACTGTATAATTTTGTAAAAATTATAATTTAATAAAATGCCTGGATTACAAATCTTCAAATCTATTATATATATATATATATATATATATATATATATATATATATATATATATATATATATATATATATATATATATATATATATATATATATATATATATATATATATATATATATATATATATATATATATATATATATCGATGTAATGTAACCTAGCATCATTCCTGATGATGACTGAATCTTAGTCGAAAGCTAGAATATTATTAAAATGTTTATTTTCGGAGTTACCGTTGTTTTATATTTTATTAAAATACTCAGTGGTTCCCGTATAATAACCTTTTTGTTTAGTAATTTAATAAAAGAAGTTTTGAATAATTTTGTATATATATCGCATTTTACTTATGTTAAATTCCAATTGTATTTATGCATGTTTTGGGTGTTGAAAAAGTGGCATTGAAATATTCTGGAGTAAATTATACTTTTTTACAAGGAAACTAATATAAAGTTACATCAGTGAATTCAGGAATGTTTACTCTTTATATTGATACTTTAAAACATTAATTTACTCCATAAAACCGAAGAGTTATCGCGGTTTGAAAATTAGCTATTTTTGCTATATTCGATAATTAGCAAAAATAGCTCATTTTCAAACCGTGATAACTCTTTGGTTTTATGGAGTAAATTCATATTTTATAGTATCATTATAAAGAGTAAACATTCCTGAATTCACTGATGTAATTTTATTTTAGTTTCCTTGTAAAAAAGTACAATTCACTCCAGAATATTTCAATGCCACTTTTTCAACACCCAAAACATGCATAAATACAATGGGAATTTAAGTAAAATGCGATATATATACAAAATTATTCAAAACTTCTTTTATTAAATTACTAAACAAAAAGGTTATCAAAACATACCTTTGAGAAAACGAGATCTTCACAGCAAAAATCGCAATATATTGCAACAGTTTTTAATCGAACGGCGCGTTGAGAATAAATATCTTGAATAATAATGAGCCGCACTGATTCGCGCGTTTCATTTCGGGAAGACCCTCATTCCTCCTCTGAGATGAGACCATGGCTGTCGAAAGTTATGGATCGAGCGACGCTATACCTCCAAAGTCTAAAGGGCTAATTCCAAACCAAAATTCACACTTAAGCTAGGTACTTAAGCCTGGAGTTACCACAGGAGGCCCAGGCTCGATTTGCCCGCGCCCGCCTGTGCCTTCCTTATAACGAGGGAAGGAAGGAAACATTGAGACCAAAATAGCCCACACTTGGCATATGTCACACGAAACTATCCTCGATTTTTCGCCTTTAATGCATTTCTTTCACGATTAATCGATATCCCCTGCAAGAATGATACCGTATAACTCTCAAAACAACGATGCTTTAATCAAAGAGCTTAAATTCGCTCTGAAATGCGTGAGAGAATAACAAAATTCGGCCAAAATATATCCGCGTGCCGGGTTTGCTGGACAAAAAGCGGAAGTCGTTGAACAACTCAAAATACACTCAACCCTGATTGGACAACGAAAATCAACAAACATTTCAAATTTCTGTAGTCAGTAATGTAATATAAATTTGAATCAAAACAATTAACAAATGTTGTCGAGGGAAAACCAGTGCAAATCTAAATATTTAAATTTAAGAAGTTTAGTCAGTATAATAACGTTTGTGAATTGTTTTGATTCAAATAAATTATTACAGTACTGTTCCAAGTACTGTCCCCCTTCCCAGTGCCAGTGGAGAAAAATTTGAAATGTTTGTTGATTTTCGTTGTCCAATCAGGGTTGAGTGTATTTTGAGTTGTTCAACGACTTCCGCTTTTTGTCCAGCAAACCCGGCACGCGGATATATTTTGGGCGAATTTTGTTATTCCCTCACGGATTTCAGAGCGAATTTAAGCTCTTTGATTAAAACATCGTTGTTTTGAGAGTTATACGGTATCATTCTTGCAGGGGATATCGATTAATCGTGAAAGAAATGCATTAAAGGCGAAAAATCGAGGATAGTTTCGTGTGACATATGCCAAGTGTGGGCTATTTTGGTCTCAATGTTTCCTTCCTTCCCTCGTTATAAGGAAGGCACAGGCGGGCGCGGGCAAATCGAGCCTGGGCCTCCTGTGGAGTTACTGGCTAATAACTCCAAAAATCATTCAGGAGCTAGGCTTGAGTTACTGCCTAACTCCAAAAAGCATGTGTGGCGAGGCGAGCCAGCCTACCCGCTCTAGGTATGTAAGCTGTGTTGCTAACTCCAAAAATTAATCATTTGGTGCTTGTTTTCTAAACCCGGAGTACTGACTAACTGGAATCAGGGTGGGGGGGGTGAATAGGGGTATACAAATCTGCCGATCCGCTTAAATTTGAAGCAAAATCCGCGATCCGAGCCAAAATATTAGATAAATCCGCAATCTGCTGCATTAATAAGATCCGAAATCCGTGTAAAACATTCGCCAGATCCGAAATCCGGACAATTTTTTCTGTGAAATCCGACGATCCGAAAACCTATTCACCCCCCCCCCCCCAGGGTGCTATAAGAGATGGGAGGGGAATGCGCTAATAAATTACCATGCTGATGTGTGATGCACATTAGGATTGGCGGGAGCGAGATTCAAAAATTCAGAAAATCGTGTACAAGATGGCAATTATATCACATGAAATAGCTTGTGTTGTTTGTTAGTGAACACTCGTTGAAAGAAAATATATATTGCTGAAATTGCTATATCTACAGTATTTCACTTGCAAAATGAACAAAGCGATTGTTTAGGAAAAGACATGCATTTTGAACTCGATTGACAACAATTTTTGTCAAAGCACAGCCATATTTAAAATAGCACGTGTTTTCTGCCCAGTGAGATAGGTTGAGATACATTTGAACACACCAAACTATGGACTCTAACTTGGCTTTATGTCTCGCGTAACATTGAACAGTGCTTTTTTCATAAAACAGAGATGTTTTCCAGCCTTTATAGTTACACTGCTTGTCACTGCAATGTTAACGACTGCAATTCGCATGAAAAAAGATTCAAGCTGACTATTTTTTGGGTGTCGGCGGCAGTTACACCAGTAATAGAAACCAACACTTTACAGTGAGCTTGCAATATATTCCAAGGCAAGTTTTCAAATTGTAGTTGTTTTTTCAAATTGTAGTTATTTTAATTTAAATGCATGCATGATCAATAGTAGCCTAGCAATGTCAGAATATTCTTACTGTGAAAATGTTCATCCTACCTTTGCATTATGAAGTAAAATATCCCATTTGATACCAAATTTTTCGTGTTTGGAATGTGCCCACATTCGATCAATTCGATTCCTTTTCAAATGTTTATTCGTTAATGATGAATCGTTATTACTTCTTCATCAGATATACATGCAGGAAATAATCCAACAACGTGTTCAAACCATCAAGTTGTTCAGGGGCGTAGGAAGCACCTGGAGTTTGGGGGGGGCACCGGCTTGTAGGGGCACATTACTATCGGAAAGGGCACCTAAAAAATTTTTCCCGGAAATGTTGTCGACAGGGGGGGGGGGAGAAATTTCTCCTGAGGAAAATTTTCCGTCGTATCATACCGAAATTTATGTTTGTGACCTAATTTTTAAAAAAAATTTGTAAATTTCCACACAAAAATGGCACCTATTGTTTTAATTTAGCATTTACAGCGACATTAGCTTCTACAAAAGGGGCACTTTTCCTCACAAAAAAGGGCACTTTTCAACACAAAAAGGGCACTTTTTATCACAAAAAAGGGCACTTTTAGTCCTTTAAAAAAATTTGGGGGGGCACGTGCCCCCCGTGCCCCCCCGCTTCCTACGCCCCTGAAGTTGTTTAATAATGCAGAAAACATTTTTTACTTTAGTTTTTTCAGCTCTTTTTTTCATTTTTGCATGAATTTTTCATTTTTATTTACATTATAAATGAATGAATAATGTATATGGGGGTATGCGCATCACACATAGATCAGGGGCGCTATCTATCACTGTTTCCCTGCCTGTGTTTTATGGTGCCCTGCTGGAATAACTGCAAGAATGCACTTCTATATTCTGCATTAAATAAATAACACATGCAGGCACTTGTTAAGACTAAAATACCCAGAGTACACGCATAAACATGACATTGGCACACTTGGCATTTTGTTCTTGTTCAGAGGCTAAATTTTGATCTGCTGTTGCGGCAAATACAGCGCAACCAATTCTCATACCCCGCGACCCTTGTCATGCTCTCTTGACCGTGTGTAAGACGGGCTCTGGATACGAGAATTTGGCATAATCTAGCTCCATTTAAAGATTGGCTGGATGAGTCTCTGGGTGGGGTAAATTACTCTAAAATCCTGGTACACTTTCCGTAAAAATCGTTCGAAGTATCTCGGAAACATGCCAATTGTTGCTAAACATTCCACACAATAGCCAAAATCTCACAATATTTTGCGGAAAAATCTGCAACAAAACTTTTTTGGGAAATTTCTCCTCTCTACAATGATTTTTTCTTACATTGCGGTGGAACTACTGTGTCATCTTCCCGTCGATAGGCAACACGTTTATCATTACTACGACGAAAATAATTGTCTAACAAGCCTGCATAACTAAAATGTAAAAATATTAAAATACACAATTAGTGCTATAAAACACAGAGAATTGAATTCGATTCTTTCCCCCCAGACTAGCTATGCAATTTTGCTATCTTCTTCAGTATCCGTTTAATTAAAATGGTGTTTAAACTTTATAAACCTGTTGTCTGGAACATCAACAAATGAGAATAACATATAAGCATATCTACTTTAGTATACAATTACGTACTGCAAAAAGTCATCAAGAATCTTCGTCCAGGTATTAAAATTGCTTTAAATGCCACCACTTATTTCTGGACGTTTCAATGTAATATAGCACATGCATGTCTGTAGATTTCGAAATATTTAACAAATTAATCAATTATGCTCAGTTTACCTTGTACGGGCCAGAACAATCACCAAACAGACCAAGAGGGACAAAGTTTTCGCCATTTTTAGATTTCAAGACAACGAGCTCGATTCACCAGTCAGGAACAGAATGTTGTGTTTCGTGCTGGCAAACTTATATATAGTAACGGTGGGGAAAATTTTGACCATGCATGCATGTTCAAAGGCCTTTTTCTGTTTACAGTTGACCAATACTCGACATAAATTCTTTTTGAGTCATGCACGCTTGCGTTCGTTCAAGTCACTTCAATGCAAGAAGTGAGGAAACATTTTATCATCAAATCAGATGTTCGCCCCCTCCCCCCTGAAATTTGACCACATTGCAACCATAGGCATAGATATAATATATATAGAATTCGTATTTAATCATCATGAATCATGCCTCGATCGCTCAACTTTTTCTCGAATGTGCCCTTATAAATCTACCATATTTAATTTGACCAGGAGTGAGAACTGCAAAGACAAAGTAGTTCAATGTTTGATGACAATGTGCTGGATATTGGATAATGCCATCAAAGCATTGAACAAATTGCCGAAAACTTTTCATAGAGAATTTATAAGAAAAATCCACCATTTTGTTTTAGTTTTAGTAACAAAATGTCGGATTTGGATTTTTCGAATTTTGAATCACTCTTGTCTTTGCAGTGAATTTTCGTATTTCGAACTGAATTACAGACTTTAGTTTTAAAAATGCTCTTTCAAATAAATACATAATATTAGCAATTGTTTAACAAAGCATTGAATGACAAAGAGAAAACACTAAAACTGAGATTAGATAATTTATTACTTAAAAATAGGTACGCACTGCGTACATGTGGCTAGTCTATTCAGCCTGTTTAATACAGCTGGAGTTCACACTGTCATAATCGTTCATCACAAACATTTATTGTGATACAAAATTAATAATTACAATAGAATAATGGTCAAGATAAGCAGATACAATATTTTTTTTACAACGCCAACAAATGGCCACAACAATCACTCAATTTAAAAGCAATGGTTGATAGCAATGGTGCAGTCAACAATATTATTGAGTCACACTTTAATTAATAAATATTTTGTTTTAATAATAAATATATATAGCAACTAACAATGTCAATTTATTGCTTTTCAAAATTTTACTCTACAAAATATAGTAAGAGGTACTGTTAATGCATGTCTAAACAATCCAGTAATTCATTAATTAAGATTTTATTACATGGGTTTCTTGTTACAAATATATTCTGACTATTCTGGTATCTGGTTTAAAAGTTATTAACTTTTTTTGAATTGCTGACATCGCAGATTTCATAAAACCTTTAAATTCAAAGTTCTTCATCAATAAATATTTAACAATAGATAGATTTTTAAACATTTTTTATTTATTGTAAGATCTAACAGCATCGGAATTTTATTTATAATGAACTCATCCAATCAATCATGTCATCACCACTAAAACGTTTGTCTGACACTTGCACTGCTCTGCTACTTGCATATTCTGATCTTCTTATATCATCCAAAATTATCACCTGTCACCATATTATCAGCAAATTGTCCAAAATATGTGTTTAGTTGTTTGAAGTACTGTAGACATAAGCTCCGAATTATAAACATAAGCTCCGAATTATAAACATAAGCTCCGAATTCTTACATACATTCCGACATACATATCCGTAAATTCAAATGAATATTAAAGAGACATTTAAAATACTGTACGCATAAAAACTGATATTGGTTGGAGGTATGTTTCGCTAGTAAATATCCAGTATTATACTGATTTGTTACCTGTCTTGACAATTTTCGATAAAACTTTGTATTAATTTAAAGCACATATTAATTAAAGTCACTTCTATAAAACTATAAACAATGTTCTGTTTCTATAAACAATATTGAACCGATTATCAATGCGGAAAACGTCCGAATATGTGATCCTATATTGGACCGATGATCTGATTTCCGCCTATTTCCGATATCAGTATTAGCCAATCAGAAGCCGGACTAGATTCCTGTCTTTAGCCACAAGTAAAAAGTTGAAGAACGACATAGTTCAGAAGAATCTTCAGGCTTTAAACTTTAAGGTGGTGCTATTTTAAACCTGCATTCATGCAAGTCGGGCTCACTTGCGGAAAATCGGTTGAAGAAGGACGGGTTGTCAGTAAATGCGTGCCGTGTGATTTTAATGGTGGCGAAATTGTAACAAAATAACTATGGCACTTCGAATTCAAGCTTCGAAAATACACTCATTTTGTAGATTGAGATCTACTGTTTTTAGAAAGATTAATTTTAAAATGATGTGTTCTCTCTCTTTTGCACAATAACACGCTGAAGGTAGCATATTTGAGAAAATATTAACACGAAATTGAAGCTGTTCCAATGCGTAAGTGACTTCCGGTTGCGATCCCTACTATCGTACATATACAAAAACTCTTTTTCAAACCAAGATTGTGGTTTAATGATACTTCCTTTTTGAAAGTAAACTCTTTGAAACAATTTGGCCCCATATTATGAAGTATTTTGAACATCATTTTCGCTTTAGCTTTCATTCTTTGTGTTCTGAGTGTTTTCCATCCTATTAAATTCAGCACAGTTTGCTGCTCAACATCCGACATTAAGCACACTTGCGATGATGCGCGCAGCTCTGTTGTGAAGCTTTTGCAGACGAAGGGATGCCATTTCGTCAAGGGCGAGCATCTGGTTTGACGTTAGAATATTCCCCCATTTGTCCAAATTTGAAAACAATATCAACCCCGCAAGTTACCCCTACTGATCTTCATTGCTTGAATTTTAGTAATAGACTATAACTGCATGAAAATCGCAAAGCACGCATCATGACAGAAAAGTGAGTTACTAGCTCGGAACCTTTTGACTCTGTCCAATGACAAGCGTCTTATGTAACATGTGTCTCATCCAGTTATCTGTTTACAATGCATGTGATTATTGCATGCTATTCGAGGAAAAAGGGAAAAAATTATAAATTCACCTTTGCGAATACCTCTTCGTTTCTGAATTAGCTTTGCTTCTGAATTAGCGAAATGTTCTAGAACAATTTGCGTGCATATGTATATCCTGGGGTTTTTTCCTGAAATCGTTCATAACTATTTCGGAACCAACAATGTGTCATTACAAAATTGGCAACATGAACTGAATGCAAACGAGTATGCTCCTAGACAATTCTCTAAAGGGAAGTTTACTTTTGACCCAATGCCCTTTTGACCCAATAGCAGGCCTGCACATGAACGTTATATCCCCTATATTTCCTGCACAAATTTGTTTCTCGTTCATCATTTTATGATTTTAAGACCAACCACAAACTTATTAAATTGTGTGCACGGAATATCAGTAAATAACCAACATAAAAATGAGGTCATTGGGTCAAAAGTGGATAAATTGCATACCCATTAGCTGGCAATGCACCCTACTTTAGTATTAACTCTGTCTAACGCCAGACAAATTTACACTCTGTAACGCCAGACGATTTTACTTGTCAGTGGTAGAGTACTGTCAGTATTAAAATAGGGTTAACAAACCTATCTGCCAATGTCTCTTAGGGGCTGACCATTTAACTTTTGAGGCGGAGGGGGGAGGGGGGGGTGATTTTGAAAAAAAATTCCTGCAAGGCTATTCTGAACAAAAAAATACCTGCACTAACAAACTGGTGGAAAAAATATCCTGCCCCAGTATTCAGTGGGGAAAATTTGGACAGTCTCAAAAGATCAGCTGGTTTGATTTAAGGACAAGTGTAAGGGCTATTTCATAATCTACTATAAAAGAATAGTCTACTATGAACTAGAAAATACATGCATGCAGAAACCCTCGCCTTGCTGAAAACAGACAAAACCATTGTATTTTCCGAACTGATGAAGTATCTGAAGTAGTTGTCATGGTAACACGATAATTTTTTAAGAATATTCTTAAAAATGAAAAATCGCCTAAAAAATATCAGTTTTAATTACAAAATTATTAATTTCAAAACATATATATGTTAGGTATGTTATTATACGTAATATAAGCCTCAATTTAAGGTAAAATTCAACCACAAACGCTTCGCAAAACGTTTTAAAGTCACTAGTGTTCTTTATAAAACCATAGACAATCCAGAAGACAGGGACTGGAAACGCAAGCGAAAGCGCCTATGATGCTACGTGCCATCCGTGATATGGCTTTAAGCACGTCAATGCATGGGGTTGCCGCGCAACCGTGGTCTTTTTTTCAGAAAAAGCACAATGCGAATCGTCCGTTATTTTTGTTTATTTTGTGGATAAAAAGTTATTTATATATTCTATCTTTAGTTTATCTTTAAGACAGAGTTATTGTCAAGGTAAGTACGTTTTCATTTTTAATTTTAATTCTATATAGAGGTCATTTAATTCCAGTTTTGTCGAAGCATGTAATCAAAAATGTCGCACGTAAAATTAGGAAGTTGCTGGGGACCCTATATCTGGAAAATGAAGCTACAAATTGTCATTTGAAACATGCCATTATCATCTAAAATGAATCGAGGGTGCATTAGAGCAGTTACAACTACGTGTGATGTGTGAGTCCAGCATAAACAAGCTTTTTTCACAGTGACTACAAAATTGATGGCTACGTCTATACCCTCACTTTGTAACATGTAACTATAATTTTAGCAAATTACAAGACATTTTATGTAGATGGTTTAAAGGAAAATAATACGGGCTGTGCAGTTATCGCTTTTTCCAACTTTTTTTTGCTTTAAGGTGGCTCCATACACTTTTCATCATCAGGAGACTGGTACCTAATCTTGAGTTTTCGCGCGAAAATATTAAAATATATGCAAAAATAAATACAACTCTTTCATTCAGTCTAAAATCCGAACCACAAGTCATGTTTATTTTGATGTTTTGAGTCTTCCTTGTTCGCATTTGTTCTCAAAAAACAAACTTCGTCCTGATTTAGCCCCAGACATTGAATAACTAGTCTTTTTAGAAGACATTTTAAGGTGAAAAATGCAATGTTCAACGTTCAAACTCTTGTGAAAACCGGCGATTGGCCCAATCGGCAAAAAGTCTTTTACTCCAATATTTGGCGATAAATAAGTTCATATCTAGAGTTTTTTGTACTTACAACCGGTAAATGTATTCAAAGTGTTACTAACAGCAAAGGAATTCAGTGAAACAGCAGCATGCGCCGGCTCAAACTGTTTTAAATCGTCGAAAACAACATGAAAACACACAAGTTACGACTGAAAACGAATATAGAACTATGTAGAGAAGCCAAAAAGTTCATACATGTCACACATATCTTATACCAAACGACACAATCACCTGTTTTCTTGACGTTATCCCGAGTTAGCATGCAAAACGAAATATATTTGCATTTCTAAGCAAGAAAACACAACATATATTTGATATTTCGACGAGACTAAAAATTTTTTTGTGCGAGTTTTTCTGGAGATGCGCCTGCGAAAACATGTACACGCGCATGCCAATTCATTGATCTTGCAGAGCTCGAAAAACTTTCGGCCGAGCGAGTGAGATACCACAATAAAACGGCGTTTTTCAAAATTTTGCACGGTGACATGTGATGAAATTTTGCACAAGAGATAACTTCTTTGAAAACAAATAGAATATCAAAATTTTAAAAAAATCTGTAGATTGGAAAACTCTAAATCCGCAATTTTTTATTCTGGCTATTCTAATCTACAGAATTTTTTTATTTTCAGGGATAAGATTCCGCATTAAAAGTGAAAGCTATACAGCAGTTAAAAATGGGGTGTCACCGGCAATATTCAGAAAATAAATAATAAAAACCAGCTTAAAATAGCAAAAAATACCATATTTGGCGAGACTACTGTTACCATGGAAACAATATTATGTTCAAGAATATTGCAAATTTTTTATACTAAATACTTAATTTATACTCGAGAATGCTTAAAATTAATAGATGAAGTGATAAAATTTATAAATTGAAATTTTTACGCAATAAGGTATTTATACTAAGGAACTGTATGGAGCCACCTTAATGAAGCTTGAAATCACCATTAACTTCGTGCGTAGTATTTTTGACTAAAAATGTCGCCATTGTTGTTCTCGTAGTATGTCCCTACTAGGAACCCTATAACTTCACTTTTAGCGATTTTCAAAGCATCATTTTTATATATTTTGAACCAGAAAACAATGGACTGTGCATTTGTTGCTTTTTTAATGTTCTTTTTGCTTTAATGAAGCTTAAAATCATCATTAACTTCGTGCGTAGTATTTTTTACTAAAAAATGTCGCCATTGTTGTTCTCGTAGTATGTGCCTACTAGGAACCCTATAATTTCATTTGAAGCGATTTTCAAAGCATCATTTTTATATATTTTGAACCAGAAAACAATAGGCTGTGCATTTGTTGCTTTTTTAATGTTCTTTTTGCTTTAATGAAGCTTAAAATCACCATTAACTTCGTGCGTAGTATTTTTGACTAAAAAATGTCGCCATTGTTGTTCTCGTAGTATGTGCCTACTAGGAACCCTATAACTTCACTTTTAGCGATTTTGAAAGCATCATTTTTATATATTTCGAACCAGAAAACAATATGCTGTGCATTTGTTGCTTTTTTTAATGTTCGTTTTGCTTTAATGAAGCTTAAAATCACCATTAACTTCGTGCGTAGTATTTTTGACTAAAAAATGTCGCAATTGTTGTTCTCGTAGTATGTGCCTAGTTGGAACCCTATAATTTCACTTTTAGCGATTTTCAAAGCATCATTTTATATATTTTGAACCAGAAAACAATGGGCTGTGCATTTGTTGCTTTTTCAATGTTCTTTTTGCATTAATAAAGCTGAAAATCACCATTAACTTCGTGCGTAGTATTTTTGACAAAAAATGTCGCCATTGGCATTGTTGTTCTCGTAGTATGTGCTTTTATTTATAAAACAATACTCACATATTGACTTATACTCGAAACCCCGTACATAAACTTTTTATCTTATAGCTAGTTTAAAGGGATATGCACTTATCGTCTTCAAAACTTCTTTCAGTCATTTGATATTTATATTTAAGCTAAAAATCGCCAATGTCAATAATGAACTGTTTAATAAAATTTTTTACTGATAGATGCCATACAAAAAAGGATTTTCGTCTTTTTTCGAGATTGAAAAAGCAGCAGTTTAAAGTAATGAAAAAGGCTAAAAGTGCGAAACGAAAACTAAGCAACAATCTAGAAAAGGCCAGAAAGGTATAAAATACTATATTAAATCA
>CACRXK020009006.1:0-19865 GCA_902702795.2 Paramuricea clavata | reverse complement strand
CTTGCCGGGTTCCAAACATACGTTCGTTCCTTCCCTCCCTAATGCTATCTAATGTTATGTCATTGGTGCCCAAAATAGATGAATTACGCGAAGTTATCCTCAATAGTGATGTAGAAATAGCTTGTATTACCGAAACGTGGCTCAGAGATCATATCGATGATAACGTTGTTAATGTGTCAGGATTTAGGTTGGTTCGCCTTGACAGAATTAACAGTCAACACGGGGGAGTCTGTATGTACGTCAGGAATAATATTCAATACAACATTGTACAAGACCTTTTAGACAGCAATTTTGAAATCGTCTGGGTTCATATTCGCCCCACTCGTCTTCCAAGGGGAATTCCATGCGTAATTATTGGAACGTTATACCATCCTCCAAGTGCTAACAATCAAGAGATATTAGATCATTTATTAAAATGTCTATCAACAATCGAATCTCGTTTTCCCAATAGTGGTGTCATCCTGCTTGGAGACTTTAACAACTTAAACGTCTCTAGAATCAAACGTAACTTTAGGCTTAACCAAATTGTGAACTTTCCCACACGTGGCCGGAACACCTTGGACCTCATCCTAACTAATTTGAAAGACTATTATGCTTCCCCCATTAAACTCTCTCCCCTCGGTCTTTCTGATCACGTAACGGTTAAAGTTTTACCGCTCTCCCGAACAACAACATCCAAGTCCAAGCTCCAAAACAAGCATCAAAACAAGGGACATTAGACCAACGAAACGTTTAGCAATAAGAACATATTTGGAAGCTGTTGACATTCAAACCTTGATAGATAATAAGATCTCTTGTGAGGAAAAAACTACGATGTTGGAAAAAATCGTTAGCACAGGTATGAATTCCCTTCTTCCAATGAAGAGGAAAACGATCATAGCTAACGAGCCCCCATGGCTCAATGAAAACCTTAAAAAGTTGATACGTGCGCGCCAGGAAGCCTTGTCCTTGGGTGACATGGTTACCTTCCGATTACTTAGGAATCAAGTTAATCGGGAGAGGAAGTCAAGCCGTGCAAAATATTACGATTCAAGAGTTAAACAATTGAAAGAATGTGATCCTTCCGGTTAGTGGAAGGAAATTAAGAAACTTAGTGGGATGTCTGCAGTGTCAAGTGACAGTACAACTTCAATTCTACAACATGTTGTTTGTGACCCAGTCCAACCGACTCCACTTAATATTGCCAATGTTATTAACAACGCATTCCTTGCCTCAATGAGTGATTTTTCTCCATTATCTCCCAACGTCCGTCTTGCCACCGATAAAGAACCCCCATTTACCGTCACAGAACAATCAGTTTTTCAGAAACTGTTAGCACTAAATCCAACCAAAGCAACTGGGCCAGATGGTATTCCCTGCTGGCTTTTGAAAGAGAACTTAACGCCGATATTTTTGCACGACCAGTAATGTCGATTATTAACTGTTCATTCTTGGAGTCTCGCTTACCTCCTTCATGGAAGGAAGCCGATATAGTACCAATACCTAAGCAAAAACCTGTCAATGACGTAAATAAAGATCTAAGACCAATCTCTCTGACTCCAGTACTCTCTAAGGTCGCTGAGGAATACGTAGTTGAATGTTTTGTAAAACCAGCTGTATTGAAAAAAGTTGACCCACAACAGTTCGGTACATTACCTGGCTTGAATACCACCTATGCTCTTATTAGCATGCTACATAAATGGAACTGTGACACCGATGGTAAAAGGAAGGACTTCAAGAAGGCCTTCGATCTGATCGATCATGATATTTTAATTCAGAAACTAGTGTCGTACGAAATTCCAAATAATGTTGTCAATTGGATAATAGATTTCTTGTTGAACCGCAAACAAAGAGTTAAACTCTGCCAAGATTGTGTTTCGGAGTGGGGCTCGGTCCCCGCGGGTGTACCGCAAGGAACAAAATTGGGCCCATGGCTGTTTTTAGTCATGATTAACGATTTAAATGTCTCTAATGATGTGATGTGGAAATATGTGGACGACTCAAACATCTCCGAAACTGTTAAAAAAGACGAAGTAAGTCATATCCAATCAACCGTAGATGAGTTCGTACGCAAGTCCAAAACCGAAAAGTTCGTGCTGAATGAGCGCAAATGTAAAGAAATGAGAATTAGTTTTACGAAATCGGAAAAAGTCTTTCCACCCGTTATGATAAATAACGCCCCCCTTGAAATTGTCCCACATGCCAAAATTCTGGGCCTGAATGTATCCGACAACTTAAAATGGAATTATCATGTTAGCGAACTCGTTAAAAAATCTTCAAAAAGATTGTACTTCCTAACTCAGTTAAAGCGCGCCAAAGTGGGTTGTTTGGAATTGGTACAATTTTTTAAATCTTGCATCAGATCTTTAATTGAATATGCTTGCCCAGTGTATCACGATGGTCTCGCAACGTATCTTTCGAGTGATCTCGAAACTATTCAAAGACGAGCAATGCGAATCATGTACCCCACAGAATCTTACGAAGATGCCTTATTATTATCAGGTCTAACTTCCCTATTCCTACGGCGCCAACAGATTACTAACAAAGTCTTCCTAAATATTATGAACGATGATGCACACAAATTATACGAACTACTGCCTGCTAAAAACAATACCTCGCTTAATTTACGGAAAAAGTCGAAATTCAATAACCCAAGAGTAAAAACGAACCGTTATAGAAATAGTTTTATCATCAGTAATTCAATTAAGGCATAATTAACAATAGTATTAGGCAATCTAAGTATAAACACGATCAGTTCAAGAACTGTTTTAAACAATGAACCATTTCAGAAATAGTTTTTACCGTAACCTAATTTAGGCATAATTAGCATCTAGGTCTTGTATTTTCTAACTTGTACATATATAATGCATAGTGGAATTCTCCAACATGTTTTAAGATCCTCTCTTTTATCAATTCTTGTAAATTTTACTTAATTTAGCTTATGGCTGCAATGTAAATTTCAATAAACTATCTATCTATCTATCTTAATCACAAACAGCAGTGCAAAAATCTGTAACAATGGTGAAAACATTTGTAACAAACTAATCGGATTGGTGGAAAAACATTGTGATGATAAAATCAACCAATCATGATCAGTTTAAAGCAGTTTAGTTTAAAGAAGTAACGGTCACAGATTGCTTCAAAACAAAACAAACATGGGGCCGCGGCAAATTATTTTTCCGTAGACAGTCGGACTTCTCATTGATAGTCAGACGCATCATTGATCCGCGCCCTTAAACAAAACATCAGCGAATACTCTTCTTATTATATGCGCTTCCCAGTGTGTCTTGCGCACGCAGTTGGTGATTTCAAAATATTGTATTGCTTGGTTGAGATGCTATCTTGTGTGGTAATGACATCTGACATATTTTATTAAGTTAAATTCGCCATTCCCACTTGCTTTTGTTTGCTTTTGTAACTTACTGTTTTTTGCAAATCTTTTCGGAGCGATTGCAGAATACCCGCGGTCCACTTTTAAGCTATGCCTTTCAAACATCATGGATACGATGTATTAATACATCTATATTTCAATTCAACTGAAATAGATTAATAAATAGATTGATAGATTAACATCCAATGGTGGTAAAGGTAGCAACGAGGTATGCGGATTTAACAGATTAAATTGTCATAGTGTTAAATGTAGCTCTAATTCTAGTGGATACGCGGATACGCAGTCAAGTAGTTATTTCGAGAACGAAGCATACAGTTAGATAGCATTAGATCAAATTCTCATGCTACAGGTAGCTAGCTCTAGCTAGCTCGTGCATGTTATATCCAAATTGCACTCGAAACCATGCTATTACCTATACTAAACGAACAAATTGTAAAGGGTTTATTATTATTATATTATTGTATTTGCTGGTCAAATTCTGTCCCAACAATATTTAGGAGTTTTCTGTTCTCGCCTGCAGTGCAAATACTAAAGACACAGATTACATTATAGCCTTTAGGATTTGGGATAAGTGCATTTCGAAATGACGTCATGACAGATTAAGGAGTCATCAGTTACTAATTTTCTTTTCTATGATTTTAGGGACCTCCTGGACAAAACCTTGTGGTAAGTTGTACATTTGATCATGCCTATAAACTATATGATCGGTATGGCAGCCATACAGTGAGGGAGTCTCTCCTCTTTTCAGTTCCGCTAGACCAGGGCATAGCAAACACAATGCATCCTTACATGAAGTATAATAGATGGATTTTGTTTTAAGCTAAATAAGACGCCTGCTTAGGCGCTCACAATGGCCTTCGCGGTTAGTAAAATAACTCCAATCCCAGTTCTAATCCATGTCGTAATCACCTGAACATGTTTTAGCCAAATTGCGAAATCCTTTGCCCACGATGCCGCAATGGAAAGCCACATTTGCGACAACCAAAAAAAAAACGAAAAACGAAAATACCAAGGCAATTCTATGACATTGGCTGCGGCCAGTGTAATTATATAAGTTGGCTCAAGATGGATTATGTTGAAATAACGATTGAGAATATGCGAGGGGTTGCTGCTACATGCATGTATTTCTAGTTTAGTTTTCTATTAACTGAGTGTTTCATGTTTAATTTGGTTATGAGGTTGGATTAGTGTCTAGTTTGACATCTTTTGCAATAGTTTATAATGTAACATTTCTTATTTTATATCAGATCTTCAGTGACGCAAGACAGGGACAAAGATATTACAGAGGAAGCGACCCAAAGGTACATATAGTACAGTGATATTTGAAGTTCATTCGATCACGGCAACGTAGCTTTGGAACTGGTATTAAAGGCAACCTTAGATCAAGCCTTTATCTTCATATCAAGTTTTAAACGAATACATTGGTGTAATCGTTATATATGATTTCATTTTCTTAGGATGAAAATAAGGAAGATGAAATTCCAAATGACCTGGTTGGTTACGTACACGATCGATACGCGAAGAAATTGAAACCACCTGGCACACAACTCTTCCCTGCCAGAAATTGTGGCGACTTATTCTACCACCACCCTGAATTAAACAGCGGTAAGTGTCGATGCAACGGATATCGTTATGTTTTTAACAGTATTTGCGTCTTCGATTCTCTTTATTGTTTAATTTAAATGTAGGTGAAATGTGTAAGCGTAGTGTCAAACTTTATATTTCAGATTATTAATTGAATGTACAGGCAGCAATATTTAGTTTTATTAGCACTAAATTATACAGAAGGCAACCAAACCACCCTGGTTACCCGCCCTTTTACTCTTGGGGAAATTCATGATACACCATTCACCTACCCGAGAGCAAGGTTGGATTCGTAGCTTGCGGTACAGGGATGGATCCAAATCTAATAGCTATAGAGGTGCTTTGGTCGTGATTCAGAGTGCAACCATCGAGTATTCATGATCATGTTACTATCTCATTTTGTCTCGGTACATTTTTGTTTTGTAATATTGTACTTCAGATTTCAAAATGAAATTGGGTATCCCCACCCCCTTCCCCACAATTGTACCACACTGCTTCCTTTTCAGCATCCTTGCTAAGAGTAGGAGAGGTGCAGGTCCTGCTTCATCCTCAAGTAAATCCATTCCTGACGCAATATGTCGTTATCTGCTTGTAAGTTCACTTAAGTCATATATGACATGAGTGAGCCCTTCCAACAGCTGAATGCAAGATCTCGTTTTATTGCATTCTTATTCATTGTTGAATAATTGCTCATTTATGTTATCTTCTTAACTAGGTTACTACTGGATTGAACCTTTCATTTTGAGCAGTAAGAACGCCTTCTTAGCCAAATGTGATTTCAAGGAGAAACACACATGTGTCTATCCAATTGAAAACAGACCGGTAAGGTTTCACCGAATGTGTCCGTTCATACGAGGATATCCTCAGTAAAGTTAATTTAACTTGTATCAGGGTTCGTACGCCCACCTGAAAATCCTGCAAAACCCTGCATTTTTATTGCAAGCGTAGAAACTCTTTGAAATTCCAGGAATTTTAAGGTGTGGTATGAAAAAAACTAAACTTGGGTTAGGTTACTTAAAATATTGAATGCTCTGTTTTAAGTACGATTGATTACAAGACTTTCTCGCTCACAGCATATGGATCTTGTCCGATAGTGATATCGCCAGATAGTGATATTTATAGTAAAAAAACCTTTTCGTATCACGTCAACACTCCTATGACTGCCCTACCATGCTTGATAATAACTCTAATCATTATCGACAGTAACTCTAAACATCAATCCTCCACTTAACGATTATGTGGAAATTTGGGACTGAAGCACCGGTCAATCGAGGATGATATTTGATGAGAGCTAGCAGTCGCGCATTGTTACTGGGGCATTTGAGGCTCTACATTAAGAAAATACATGTTTGACGAGTGTTCCAAACGTGTTTTAACTTAAATAGAAGAATACATGATAGTGATGGGGAAGCATTATGAACAGCTAACCAAGATCGCGTGACAACTCTCATTTTCGTTTTATCCGGGCTTTAACTTCTTTTAATTTAATATAACATTTGGTGTTAATTTAACTGCTGGTTTTAATGATAAGTATTATAGCGAGCTGGTCTGATTTCTGCACCCAGATAACTTATTGTTTGACTATATTCTCTTTTAGTTCACACATGTGTTCAACTACATACAACTTATGAAGCTGACATTGTTAAGCAGACACGTAGAACAGACCATCACATATCATTGCAAGAACTCACAAGCATGGAATGAACAAACGAAGAAGTCCGTAGAATTAATTGGATATGACGCAGAAACGATTAACATGGCAAGCCCAATTTTCTATAGACCTAAAGTAGTAGAAAATGGATGCAATGTAAGTATGCTGTTAAGATAACTAGTCTCGTACCACTTTCTCAAATGTGTTAATCGGCCTATGACCACGCTAGCAATTTAGTAGACTTTTCGTCATTTTTTTCAGTCGACACCTCCCATTTTCTACGCCGTTCGGGTTTCTTTTGAGAGACGAATATAATGAATTCAGAAATTTTTAGTTACCTTGTACTTGAGAAAGGGGCGGTGAGCATAAATTCCAATAAATATTCGCATTCTATTGTTTGATGCCTAATAGTGTCACATTGCATACAGACGAAGTAGGTATTTCCCATTAGGTGTTGTAAAGCATTTATTATTACTTGCGTATAAAATAGCGTTCGAGTTTATTATATGACTTCTCAAACGGGCTTGTTTCAAAGAGAAATTCAACGCGACTTTGCCGTGGTATCTAGACTACACACGGTGGTGATTTCCTTTTTGTTTTAAATTATTAATGCCTTTCAGAAAAAGAGCAGCTAAAATCCGATATAGGTAAAATTCACGGGAAAACAGAGCGGCTTATAGTACGTAGCAACTGTAACCACGCAATGTCCGAGATATCAATCAGGGAATATACCATCTACCTCTGTAACGAGGCTTAATTTCTGGGTGCCTGGTCATACGGTAAGGCCCCCTCGGTCGCATTTGAGAATTGAGTCGGTTTGCAAAAAGTAGCAGAGAAAATTTTAGGAGCAGTTGTGTTAACGTTTGCGAGCAGTGCGGCCCTCTGGCAGGAATAGACCCGCGGTCCTGCGATTCCGGGTGTAGCGCTCTAACCAACAGAACTACAGAGAGACAGTTGTCGAGCTCTAACTACAACATGAATTTGTGGTTAGAGCTCGACAACTGTAGCTCAGTTGGTTCGATTCCTGCTATAGAGCCGATAGTTGCAGTTTCCCCAACTACTCCTGGTCAGGTCTAATAAATGTATAAAAAAATCGAAATTTCCATCTACATTTCCCTTCAACAACTAGAGAAAATGTTATCTTCAATTGTTCGTTCGTAACGAAGGAAATGCGAGGATTACAATCATCGATACATTTACATAAGTTCTCATATTCCATCATTGTTTTACTACATGTATAATTTTATTTCTTCCAGAATATGGATGGCGAGTGGCATCAAACTAAACTAACAATCACAACGAAACAAAGACTGCGACTTCCTATCACGGCTGCTATTCCAATTAACAAGGAAACCGGGGAATACTATATTGAAGAGGGCCCGATATGCTTTCATCACTAACTAACCTCGGGCGGAGAGTTCCGCGATATTAAGACGGGAATTAGATAAATGGACGGCATTTGAAAGGTCTTTTGTAAAGTTCACTATTTCCAGCGGAGCGAAACTGACCCTAAATTTTTTAGGATAGAAAATAAATGAAGTTATAACCAATTGTTTTTGCCATTCCGTTTTAATTAATGGTCATAGTAATTTTGTTATTATAATGTAGTCATTGTTTGATCATAAATATGTATTTTATCCTCCTGTTGCTGGCATATATTCTCCCTTGCTTATGATGTATACAGTCAGTGCATGTATTACTAATCTGTGTTCTTCTTTAGCGTTATAGAATTGTCTAAATTATACCATGAATAAAATACTTTTATGCCTTCCCTCTGAACTAGCGAATATTAAAGGTTAATTAAAGACTAGACTTTCCTGGCATTTAGACCTGGCATTTAGACTGCGCTCTGTTTGCTGGGAAAAGTTTTAATAATGGACATACATCAATACATTCAACACCTTGTTGGGTTAATCTGGCTGGGGGTCACGATCCCCCCCCCCCCCCGCCGCTTTATTAATATTTAACTTTCAAAGATAAGGATTCATATAATATATCGAATTAAAATGTTCAAAAACAGTTCTGCCTAGAAAGGTGACGGCAAAATTACGCCATTGCTTACAAAATGGGCAATAAACATTAGCAATAATTACAGATGCAAACATGGGGTGGAGGTGGGTTATTAATAAATTTTGATATCTTCACACAGTGGTGTTCACTCGGCGGTAGACTGAGTGCATGCGACTGATGTGAACTGCATGAAAGTATGGACTATAAAATAATGACAGATGCAGACATGGGGAAAGGATGTGGGTTATTAATAAATTTTCATATCTTCACACAGTGGTGTTCACATGGCGGCAGACTGAATGCAAGTAGTATTAGAGACCTTACGATTTTAGGACGGCAACGCGACGGCCGATTAAAACAAACTCCTTCAAATAAATGGTAGTAAAGACAGTTCGTCGTTTATTATCAATCGTAATACAGTTTTAGAAGTTAATTTAAAGACATGGGTTTTATGTTTGGGAAGAGTTCTGCTAAACTCAGTTTGAGGTTGCACTTGTTGTGGCTTGGAATGCAGCCGTTGTATCAAGACGTGAAAATCTGTGATTTGGCGTTGTAAACAGAGCGAGGACAATGTCTAAATTATTCATATATTACTCAATTATTTTCAAAGATGTATTGTATTGGTAGCCGTTGCCGTCGCGTTGCCGTCCTAAAATCGTAAGGTCTCTAATATACAGACCGATCGACCCGGATTTTTGTGGTGGATTGTGGAGGTTAATTAACATACCTCCACATTAATTAACATATTTCCACATTAATTAATATACCTCCACATTAATTAACATATCTCCACATTACACCCGTTTTCAAAATTACGCGACCTCCCTGAAAAATACTCCTACTTCAAATGTCAGTTTTATGTCACAAGAACTGCTAAAAATAGCAAACGTAAACAAACTGTCTAAAGACATTTTAAACCGTATTTAATACCAAAACTGAACAATAATGAGTCAGATAACTTAGATATACAAACTAAAGCACAATACAAACCATCACAACATAAATATGTGCCGTGAATGACTTTTAAAGTTTGAAAAATAACAATTTATCCTGGAATATAGCTGTCAGTGTAAAACACGCGCGCTAGACTATAACAGTGATGTTATGATTTTGTCGTGCTTAAATTTTACAATAATTCTCACTAAAATATCTTGAAAATCATTGTAAGTCTGTTTATATAAAGAATACAAAGCATATACATCGACAAGGAACCGCAAAACTCAAAATTTGAACTTCGTGATCGAATGACATAAAACTGACATGTCAACTCTAGCATTTTCTTCTTTGGTCGCGTAATTTTGAAAACGGGTGTAATATACCTCCACATTAATTGCGGAGGGTAATTAATATGCCTGACGTCACGCGGGCAAGCTTGGGCAAGATCGGGCAAGATGGCAACTTTTAGCGTCCCTCCACGTGTGTGAAACATATTGGGATTAAGATTGGATATTTATACAAGCGCCTGTATAAAATTTTCCAAACATTTGATCCAAACACACTCAACCGATAACATAGATATAATTTTTTTGATGAGTTGAAAATAAATATTATAGCAAAAAGGGCAAAGCAATGGAATACCATGCCAGAAAGTGTGAAGAATTTAGCCCGAACACTATAGAACTACCACTTCATTATACAAGAAGAGAAAGTGTACGATAGACTTTGAGGACGCCAGGTGTGATACTGCGATTTGCAGTTGAGCTTAGAGACAAGAAGTTTTGCCGCGCAGTTTGATCGTTGAAACGTACAAGTTACCAAGGGTAAATTCAAATGTTGTCAAGCGGAAATGCGAATGTTGTCATAGTAGATTTAGACACTTTCGGCCAATCATAGTGAAGAAGGCGTTGCCCCAACGTATTCTTCACTATGATTGGCCGAAAGTGCCTAAATCTCCCATTACAACATTCGCAATTCCGCTTGACAACATTCGAATTTGCCCTTGGTAACTTGTACGTTTGAACGATCAAACTGCGCGGCAAAACGTCTTGTCTCTAAGCTCAACTGCAAATCGCAGTGGATGTTTGTTTGGACTGGATCGACAAATCTTTGATGTTCAAGAAATAATAAAAATTTGGAATATAACTTGTGAACATGATAAATGTACTGAATCGGCAAACTTTTATAATTGTGGGAGGGAGTTTGTATGTTGCATTCACCAAGTGCGAACGTATTGTAATATTCACTGTCGTGTATATGTAATATACTACATAAGTGTAGAGATGGCGATTGTATAGAAACATTAGCAAAAGCCAACAAAATGTGTTATTATTAAATTTATTACAAATGTGTTGAACGAGAAGCAATGGGGATATAAACTTTAAGGGAATATAATTACTTTACACCGAATGTGATTTAGTATTAATAGCGAGTGCGATGATTTACCATTGCAAATAATATAGCACACTGCTTATGTTACTTTAAACGAAATAAAAACGATGGTTTTGCAAGCAGATATTGG
The DNA here is from genome assembly GCA_902702795.2 of Paramuricea clavata. Taxonomy (NCBI): domain Eukaryota; kingdom Metazoa; phylum Cnidaria; class Anthozoa; order Malacalcyonacea; family Plexauridae; genus Paramuricea; species Paramuricea clavata. Next base: position 8,792 of record CACRXK020009006.1, on the reverse strand, counting down.
GCGATAATTGCCACACTCTTGTTTATTCTCCGATTTATAAATAGGTGAAACTTTGGCCAGTTTCCAATCATCCGGAAAAATGCCAGAGAAATATATATATATATATATATATATATATATATATATATATATATATATATATATATATATATATATATATATATATATGTATGTATGTATGTATATGTATATATGTCAAATACGAAACGCATATATCACTGTTATTTTATCTTGAAAAACAGTTTCAACTTCATCATTAGAAGAAACCTATTTGAACTCAGAAACAGCACTAACCGACCGATCAAGATATTCTTCAAATCCTTCATTACCTGTTGGAATCCTGTTGGATAATTCTGTACCACTTTCTGAAAAGTAATCGTTAAACGTTTCAGCAATATCATCCTTATTCGTAAATATTTGATCATTTGATTTGACTGAAATTACATTTGTTGTTTTAGAGGTTTTACCAATGAGTTGGTTTATATTTCTCCACATTTCTTTAGAGTTGTTTTTTGAATTACTAATTACCTCTTGAAAATAACTAGCTTTGGTATTTCTAATCAATCTATTTGACATCGTTCCTAGCTGTTTTATAGGCCTCATGGAAGCGAGAAGATTTATTTTTAACTGCTTTCTTCGGATAGTTCATTAATTTTATTATCTCTCCATTCATCCAGGGGGTATATTTACTTTTGACTTTTTTTAGCCTAATAGGAGCATGTAAGTTGGAAACCTCATTGAACCTATCCTTAAATTGTTTTCAAAGCGCATTTGGATCATCAGTGCTCCAATCACAATTTAAAAGTGCGATAGAAAGATCCCTTTTGAATTCTAATTAATAATATTTTCTGGCTTATTAGTAAAGAACAAGTCCAACAGTGTCTGCGTTTCCTCCGTAATACGTGTTGCCCCTGTAATTATCTGCATAAGTTGAAATAAATTAGCGATATCCAGAAGCCGGTTTGTGATATTGAGTCGATTCACTGCTAAAAGATTGCAGTTAAAATCACCGACCAAAATAATTTCCTTATTCTCGTCGTTTCAATCAAATTTTTAATAGAATGTCACCAGCATGCCTGGGAAACACCGAAGATTAATGAATCCAACATGGACAGCCTGACCCACTAGTTGGTTCCGGAGTTTGAAATCAGAATTTTCCTTCTCCTAGGTGGACTACCTTTCAGGGATTATGAGCTCCACCTACCCACAGAAACTGATGGGTTTCAACAAGTTCTTTGACTGAAGGAGGAGGGACAGGGGCTATGTTAGCAGTCTTCGGTCATCACTTGCAATACCAATCCCCATACCTAAAGAAGACTTATAATTAGTTTTATTCCTGTTTAAATGCACATTAGTGCCTGCTGAGCAATGTGTTTTAAAAGCACTTAATCAAGCCAAATTTTGATTTTATTAATGTTCATGCAAATCAAAATTTGGCTTCCAAAAAAACATTTAAGTCCTCTTAAAACATATAAATCAGCAGGTGCTACTGTGCCCTTAACATGCCTACAGAATGATCGATCAAAAGATTTGTTTGAAAATGTGATAAGAAAATGAATTTCACAATAAAAACCAAACGTCATACTTTTTCTCACCAAGGCTCAGAAAAGCATAAAATGTTATACATACCTTCATTGTATTAAGTTGTAGGATGTATTCAGTATTCATACTGCTTAGGAGTAAGAATCTTTACACGATTCCATCACTGTTTCCATTGCTGAACATATACTGAACATATACTTGCTGGACATTGTCTGCATAGCTGGCAATGGCTCATGGCGGCATTGTTTCATCTGGCTGCTGATCCGTCTGGGTTTCCACAGCGCTATAAGTGCACAATAAAGTTTTGTAATGACGAAACATAACAATATTAACATAATTGAAATATCCAGCGATATCTGTTATATACTTACCACAATTAAATCCCACTTGATGTTTCGTATACAAGCTCGATCAGCAGAGTATTCGCGAACCCTCGTCACTTTTGATTCCAGCTTCAGTTTTGAAATGATTCCACCGACTAATACTATAGGATCATTCAAGAACACTTTCGATGCATATATACCTTTTCGCGAAATATTCTTTTTGATTTCCTGGTTGGGTTTGGCGACAAGGATTTGCCTTTGAAACTCTCAAGTAGATGGTCGCCAGTCGCCGAGTCGGCCATTGTCAACTTTGCTTTAGCGTGTTGAAATTGATATTTGATATGCATTTCCATTTGTAACAAGAGCTTACTTATCCAATGACTGGGGAGAATTCATATTATTTTGTATAATTTAATTTTGCCAATCCAATACCACAGATACCTTCACGTTTAGTTTCACCGAGCAAGATACACAAGCGGTTTCGTACACAATTAGTTTATGTTTGATTTTGAAACATTTGCATAACGGAATAATTAATATTCGTAAAAACACACTTTAGATACATCTTTTTTAGATATAAAGTTTCTTTTTTGACCGTATTTCTTGCTTTGATGTGAATATATACGCGAGTTAAAAACAATTAGAATTTTGACACTCCTGTGCGTCAGCCATCTTCTCTGAATTGCAAACAGTTAGGTATTACGTAATATTTAATCTATGACAATGTTTACAAAATGTGTACACATTTGAGACATGCGCAGAATGGACTGTAACCCAGCTTTAACTTGGACAAACTATCGCATAATATAATACTTGTATATCGGCATGTATACTATGTAGTCCAAATATGTTATGCAAATTTTTTTCGTATACATTAACATAAGCGCTGGCAAAGAAAATATTATGCAATAAATAGCGAAAACCTGTGCTCGATTTTCCCCAATTTTCAGACAATCGTCCACAAAATATTTGAGACAAACCCCCTCCCCCGATTTCAATGTTGTTAGGCACTACAATATAGTTTAATTCCAACATCATATGTTAAATTTCAACTGCCAGTGACACAGTTGCCGTGCTAGTGTCACTTTATGTTCGTTTTGGATAAGTACAGTAGGTTTCAACATTGAAATAAGGGGGGAGGGGATTGGTTTAAAAAGTCTCAATATATTTTGTGGACGATTGTAGTTTCATTTACACTTAAAATGTCTAGTGGTTTGTCGTGCAGATAAAATTTTAATTGTTCGATGTGCTTTGTGAAGGAAGTGATCTTAATATGGCCGACACGAAAACCTTTAAGTTTTTTAAGCTCATTGCAAATAGTATTTTCATTTAAATTATCAAGTGGTGTATCGTGAATGACATTACTGTTAGTATTTATACTTTCAGATAAAGGGTCATCGCCCGGGGTAATTATATAAATTGGCCAACATCTGGAATCTCATTTTCGCTTAGTGTTAGATTAGCTAAATTAGCCCGTTAATTTTTAAATTCTACTATACGTCGTCAGCTAGGGTCGTGTCAGAGTGGTACGAGATTTCACAGGAAACAATGGAGTCAGGTTTTATGTTCAGAGTAACAACATAACAAAGATTAAGGGCAACAATTATTGTACATAATTCTATTAAACAGTAACTTATACATAATAACAAAGGTGCCTTAATTACTTGCACTAGAGGTCAAAATAGCAGATCCCAGATTAAAGGGAGACCGAATAGGCTTATTATAAAAAGTTTGAAACGTGGTGGCATTAGACCAACCAACTGATTCAAGTATCTGAGTTATATCCCCTAATTTATGTGCAGCATATGACGTAGATGCAGATCGGGTACTATGACTTCCGAATTCTTTTGTGTTAATACCCGCAGAGGATAGTAATGTTTTGCAACAACGTGAGATAGGCCTACTTTGGGGGCCAAGGTCGCCGTTATTATGTGCAACATTGTGCGACATTAGGCGACATTGGCAATTTTCAAAGAAAAGTAGTGTGCGTCGCTGGGCGAAACTGAGCGACATTGGGCGACATTAGGCGACATTGGACAAAACTGAACAGTAATATCCAGATAACGTCAAATATTATAATTCACAAATTATGCATCTACATAGAAAATACAACTGACAGTAAATATCAAAATATAATTTAGTTATCAAAAATTGGTTCCTGTGGCAAAGAACACAATTAGTTTATCACAAATAGCAAAAATAACAAGGAACATTTCTCTAATGCATGAGTCAATTCCAGGAGTAACCATCCCCCCCCCCGGAAGATGAGATGGTTTCGCGTGACACTCCTTGGTGAGACTTGGTGAAGCTGATCAAGAGCTTGTTGCAATGAGGGCTTCGTAATGTTTTTGTCCGTTCGAGATACTCCTTGAGGTGTGTTATAATGCACAGGGATTGTTCATCTGGATACGCTTCAAACATAATAGGTACTATATGGTGCCCACCTGCGTTTGTTTAACCTTTTCTCGAATAACAAATTCTCATTTATCTATAGATAAATACATGTTGTCCAGATTTAGAAGGTGGATTGTTTGACATCGATGCCCGCTGAGAAGTAACAGTAGAAATGTTACTTGGATAGTAAGGTCTTTTAATGTCAGTTCGTGTACTATCGGTTGATTTCTCAAATGATTAAAAACAATATTAACATCCCAAATAGATTTGTATCGTACGTGGGAAGGAAGGTCTTAGTTCGAAAATACCCTTCATGAAGCGTTTTACCAGAGGGTGTTGACCAAAAGGAATTGTGTTATTGTTGGTTTGACAAAGTGCAGACAGGGCACTGCGTGCAGAATTTATGGCTGAGTAAGACAAAACCTGAATGAAATAGATCTGTTAGAAAATCCACAATTTTAGTGATTTGAGGGTCAAAAAAGTCACAATTTGAGGTACGACAAAATTGGCTCCATTTGTTAATGTATGTTTGATATTGAGATTTGGTCCCTTTTCGCCAAGATGCCATAATGATTTCAGCTGATTTCTGTGAGACACCTATTGTGGTGAGTTGTTGCCTGATACAAGACATACGTGGATGTGACTCTGCTGAAGCTGCTGGAAGTTGAAGGAGTGTCTGCGATGGTAGGCAGACCTGAGGAGGTTGCATTAGAAGGGGTGCAATGAGAGGGTACCAGGCTTGTGTTGGCCAGTTTTGGATTACCAGGATGCCTGTGGCTTTTTCCTGTATAATCTTTTGAACTGTTTGCAAAATGCAGCTAAATCGGAGAAAACAGTAGAAATTTAGCGTGCTCCAAGAAATAGAGAAAGCATCAATATGCACTGTGTCTGGGTCAGGCCGATATGAGCAGTACTTGGGGAACTGCTTGTTTATGCGGGATGCAAATAAATCAATTTCTGATTTTAAAGGCAAATCTTTTTATTGCTGTTTGGAGGTGACATGGATTTAACATCCATTCAGCTTCACGATAAATATGGCAAGATTCTTTGGCGGCAATGGTGTTATCTGACCCAGGTAAATGAGCTACGGTAAGTTTCAATTTGTTAGTCATGCAAAATTCCCAAATTTCAACGGCAATTCTATTCAGCACCTCATTGTGGCTAGTGCCCATGTTAGTAATTACGAACACTGCAATACTGTTGTCCAGCATAAGTTTAACATGTTTGCCTGTTAGTTTTAAGACAAATGATTTTAGAGCAAAATAAGCTGCTTTCATTTCAAGTACGTACATTTATATGGAGTTCAGTCTCCTGTTGGCACCAGTTTCCACCTGTGGATTGTTCCCCCAGGGCTGCACCCCAACCGGTCATAGAGGCGTCTGAGTAAAGGTCCATGTCAATTGGGGTTAGGAGAAAGTTTTTGCGAGAATTCTTTAGGTTTTTTAACCACCAATTTAATTCAGCCTTCCCTTGGTGGGAAATGGTCATGGAGGCCTCAAAATTACCCTTATGCGCCGATAAGGCTGTGCTTTTATTTTTTTTCAAGACAACGGTAATATAACGGGCCAAATTCAACTGCTGGAAACCTGGCTACCATATGGCCAATGACCTGGGCAACCATTCTGATTTTAACACAGAATGTTTGTAATAAGAACAGTTACTTTGGCTATCTTTTCCTCGGTAAGGCGGATAGTCATTTCATGAGAATTTAGCAAAAAACCAAGAAAGGTTATTTCTTGACAAGGAATAAACACCGATTTCGAAGGGTGAATGACAAACCCTAATTTTTCTAGCAGAATTAATGTCTCAATGACAGTATTTACACACTGCTCATATAAATGATCAACCAAGAATAAGTCATCAATGTAAATGATGATAATGTGACCTTTCACACGTAGGGTAGCTAAAACTGGCTTAAAGAGTTTTGTAAAATTTCTTGGGCAGGATGAGAGGCCATTCGGGAAAACAGTGAATTTAAGTAAAGTACCTTTGTGCGAAAATTTTAAAAACTTTTGAGAATCAGGATGGATAGGTACACTATATATAGTACGCACCTTTCAAGTCTAGTGAGGCCATCCAACAATCTCTTGGGATGAGTTTAAGAGCTGTGTGAATATTATCCATTTTGAAATGGTAGTTCTAGATCTCTACAGACTCATTGAGTTTCTTGAGATTTAAAATAAATCTGATATTGCCATCCTTTTTAGGAGTGGTGAAAATAGGTGAAACAAATTCAATTAAGTCGGACTCACAAGGGACAATGACTTGTTTATCTAATAAATCCTGGATAGCATCCTTTATCTTGTCTGCTTCAGCATGGGAAGGGAATTTAGAGGAGACTGGTGTTGAACAGGGCAAATGGCATTAAATGAAATTTGAGCCCCTGAAACCATTGCTAAAATGTCAGGGTCAGTGGTGAGTTTTTCCCATTCTCTTCGAAATTTGACCTGCCTGGAAAGAGGAAACCTTTTTCGTTAAGTAAGGGATTAATGTGTTGTTAACAAATTCTTTAAATATATTTACCTTTTGTTTTAACGGTCTAATTCTTTTTTAATTGTTTCCGATTCTGGTAATTTTGATGTCTCCTGGGAAGGAAATGTGCCCTCCCTCTCTGGGATAAAAAAGGCCTGCTGGTCTGTAGTGGATATGGTGAAAACCTTTTGGTTTGATAACTTTAACTTGATTGCCCAGCAAACTAAGTAGTTAAGCTAGCGACAGCTTTGCTTGAATTTCGAACATCCAGAGCCGTTTTGGCTAAATCTTCACCAAACAATAAAGGGCCAAATTTGTGGCTCCTTGAGCACAATGGCTTAAAGTCAGGGTGAAGGATAGGACGTATAGCGTGTTTGCGCTTATAGGAAATTTCGTTCCATAGATGGCCAAATAAGGCCGTTGTGTCCAGCATTTGCGGAATGATGGCTTTGTAGTCGGGAATAGTTTTCGTTTCCCGGCATTCTAATAGCGTGTTCATAGACGTGGCCAAACTAGACAATCCTTTTATAATAGTATCTTGTAAGTTTGCCAGTTTAATGTCCGATTTTTTGGCGTATGGCTTGAGTTTCTGCCATATTTCCGGATTAACTTTAGGCACATATATTTCCTCACAATTTTGTGGCCTTTGATATCTGCTTAAAATTTCCTTCAGTTTTGTAATATCAAGTTCGTTCGCTAACTTTGAGTTTATTATTTTGGCAAGATGCTCTGAAATTGGAGGGCCAGTTTGCTCTGTAGATGATAAATTTAGTGCAATATTTGAGAGGAGAATGTCATTATCGAGGTCATCAATCTCGTCCGCGAATTCTGGCCCTCCAAACAAACTCAATGCATCGGCATGTTTATCGTGCTCTGCCTTGGGAGGATCTTCGCACACTTCTGTATCGTGGTCAGAACTTTGTTGAGCTATACATGGACGGTCATTGCCATCAGAATCTAGCCCAGACTTTGGGGCGGTTTTGGCTCGCTTTGGAGCAGATAGTTCGTCATTTTCGGCTTCGTGTAGATCGACGTGTCAATAGCACGAGGCCGTTTCTCAGCGGCCTGCTTTTCGTTAAATATACGTTCAAGGAACATATTTTGTCTATCCATGCTGTAGAAACTTTATATTATGACACTTTAAATTGTATCAAGTTACATGTTTATTGTCATTGGTTAATCAGGTCACATGATCAGACCACATGGACAAGTTTATCTATGATTAGTAGGCAAAGGGTTGCCGAGTATGGACGTTATGTAAATATATTGAATAAAAAACCTATATAAAAAGTTGGATTAGTTCTGCTTTTTACATGGAGCCCGATAGGGGACACTAGAACGGTAGTGGAAAAGAGATCGGCGGTTGACAAAGGTGCGTTTAGTCGTCGACAGTGAATACAATTAGTGACTCTGAGTGTCTTCGGAACGTGTCGGTGGACTCGCGTTGTGACATTTCAGTCTTCGGAGGTAAAATTTAATGTTTCTCTTTTACGTTTCTATATTATAAAAGGTTCTTTCGCATTAGAATACCTTCCGGTTTGTTTTATCTGAGTTTAAACGAATTTCTATCCTTGTGTAACGGCAAAATTGGAATCTAACTTTGCGGGTTGAGCGTCATAGTTGTGTATTGTCTCGTACTGTGATTTGATTGTCTTGTATGTAAATATGACGGAAAAATTGGCTAGAGCTAAAGGTAGACACATCGGCCTTGGAACTTACTTAAAAGGTCTAACGAGCGAACTTAACGAGTATATTTCTTCTGGGAGTTGCGAGCAAGTAAAGCTTCTTGGGTTAAAAAGCACGCTCTTGAAAAATGTCGAACAATATAGTATTGTGCATGAAGAAATCTTATCCTTGATTGACACTGAGAGCGTAGGGACGGAAGTAATTAGTCACATGAAAAGTCTAGAGCCAAGTTATCAGGTTTTAGCCAGGACAGATTTAGAACTTGAAAAAATTAAATGCGATCAAACCAATAGCACTGCAACTTATTCAGCATGGAGTGTAGGTGGTAATAATACTGTAAGCTCTCAGATAACTCTTCCCCAATTTACAGGTGAT